>PVKE010041213.1:0-14269 GCA_004027555.1 Craseonycteris thonglongyai | reverse complement strand
GAGGACCGAGGATCGAATCCCGGCTCCGGCCCAGGCAGGACCCACATGCTGAACTGGGGAGTTCCCACAGTTCGGTTCTCTAGCTGTCTCTGTCTCTGTCTCTCTCTCTATCTGTCAAAAAGTAAAATAGAAATAAATATGCACTGAAGATAAAATAATTACTCTCTATAAATATAAAAAGATATAAAAAAAAATTTAGGCTTTTTCATTCTTTCTCAGAAGGGATTAACAAGGACATATCTCATTTCTCTTTTTTTAATGACAAACTCTGGAAAATAACATTGCCTACCTTATACTCCTGCATTTGCCCATTCTTTATGATGTATTTCTTCATTAGTTTCCTAAATAGCAGGAGCAACATGATATTTGTCATATATTGGCAAATATATGACAAATATATTGGCCCTCCTCTCAAAGGAGGCCAAGTGGTTAGAGATTGTATTTAAACAAATATGCAAAATATACACAGATATACACACACACACATACACACACACTCAACAGTAATAAGACATCAAGGCACTTGGCCACGTGGCTTCATGTAAAACCTCAATTTTTGGATTTACCATCACCTTCCCCATCCAGAAAATACATGTATATCTATATGCATATGTATATACATAATCTCCAAGCATCAATTCAACTTAGAATTTTTTGTTCAGCGGTTATTTCAGTTTTACTTCCAAATGTCCAATCACTTAATAACTCTGCTATTGACTTCCCAAGTTCAAACCCACATCATTTCTCAACCATACTACAGAAGTGTGTCCTGCTTCTCACTCCTGTACCACCTTTGCCATGGGATGTGGTAAGACACAAGATAACGATTGCAGCCTATTCACTGTAGAATTGACTGATCACAGAAAGAAAAGTAATAGGAGGGTGAATTGGAAGACTGATAGGGACATAATTGATCTGAGGCTATAGGGGAGTGTATGACATTAAAAGAACAAGAAGAGGAAAAATCTTTTTGAGGGATTAGGCTCTGAAAGGTAACAAAATACTTCTTTGGCTGAATATCATTCATTTGTTGAAGTTGGCAGGGAAAAGATGGAGGAAGCCAGAACTGGAACTGTCGTATGTATGTTTTGCAACTTAGTTCAGATTGGATGCTCATGGGAAAGTCTTTTCCAGGTGAGCAATACCAGCATCCAGGGAGAAAGAGAAGAGGCTAATGTTGTCCTAATTCTGATTACAGATTGGTGAGGCAGGAATTACGGAAGAACAGAGGACAAGGGAGCCAAAAATCAACAATAAGTATAAAAATTAATAAGCAGAAACCCCATTTAAAATGGAAGCAGGTGGCTAGAAGAAATAATCCTCATGCATGTGCAACTCAACACACACTACTGGACAGGAAGAGACACACCTGGCTAGAAGTGATACTACTTTACTACCTCAGCAGGAGGAGGAAAAGATTCCTCCTTGCCCGGTAACAGCTCAGCCAATGGGAGGTTTCTCATTGAACACTATGCCAATGAGAAGTTACTTGGGCCTTGAAGGGTACAACAGCCTCTTCCAATTTCACAAAAGAGTGTTCCTCTCCTGTGCTTTTCTGAACTTGAGCATTTTTCACGATTCAATTGCACATCCTAAATCACTATTCTAGTTGTTTCTGGAATAAGCCCACTTTGCTGCAGAAATATCTAGCTGTCATGCATGAACGGTCAACAAGAGTATTATTCAAAGGGTTGAAATTGGAACCCAGGAAAGATACAGGAGGTCAGAGGGAGCAGATGAAGGGGACAGAGTGGAGGTATATTAAGGATGAGTAGTTTGGAAACCTAGGAAGACAGCAGGTTGTGTTTAGAAACAAAATATTCTGGATACAAAATCTTATATGGAGAGCTCTTCTTAGACATAAAAAACTGTGGTAGTGTTGAAGATTGAAAAATCAAATGGAGAGGAAAACACAAGAATGGAAACATCAAGGAATCGTGAGGTTTGAGTGGACCTCTCTGGGTTTTGTCTGCTGGTCACCCATTTTTTTTTTTAGTAAGAGTGCCATTTTCCCTTAAGGAAACATCCCTCTTATTTTCTGAAGGCCATGTCATTCATGTTAAATCTACTAACTATACCTCTACCCTAAAGGTGCTTATAGAACCCACCTGGACCAATCAACACAGCATATGAATGTGGCCACACTAGTTACTTTAGGGCTGACCGAATATATGATATAAACCAGTCTAAAAAAATATTTTTAAAACATTCTAAAAATTACTTGTGGTCACTCAATTTAAATTGTGAACTTAGGCATGGTGGTACCTTAGGAGGGATAATGTACCTTGGAATTGAGCCAGATTCAGGGTAAAGATTAGACAAAATAGAGAAAGAAAGACCCAATGATACAAGAGCTCCTTGATACAGCCATGCCTGAAGCTAGATCATAAACTCTCTGCATAGGTTCTACGTTAAATTGCTTTCTCAGTTGACATCTGTTTGAATTGGGCTTCTGACATTTGCAACCACAAATGTTTCTGATTATAAATGACTACTACAGTAGAATCTCTGTTAACTGGAACTCAAGCAACCAGCACTCTCATTTTATTGGTTGCTTGAGAGTACTGCTTGCTTGATTTCTGGTTAATGGAGAGTCTACTTATGTTTTTGTGGCATCTACCAATTCCCGTGGATGGCAGTGAACTGAGAGTCCACTGTACAAGGTTTTACAATTCTCCAGGAACAAGGATAAAGAGCAAAATACAATAGCAGAAGCTCAGCAGTACATTATTCCTGATAAACAGTTTTATGTTGTTTATCATTCTTTGATTAGCCCTGATCGTTTCATACAAATTTTTTAATTGCTCTAATCCGTACATAAATTAATTGCATTTAATCACATTCAGTGTGACTTCTTCTCAGCCGCAGTGACTAAGTATAAAACAAAAGCAATAACAGCAGTCTTTTACGTCCTTAGGGGGAAAAACATAGAAGTAGAGAAGAGCAAGTGTAACTTCTAATCTGCATGGTTTTCAATGCCTCTTCTGTGATAGTGTCTACTATTTTAAAAATAGTTCTCTATACTATAGGGTTACCCTTGAAGTAAAGGTTGAAAGTACTATCATCTAAGTAAATAATATAATAAGTATAACTGAAAATGAATTAATATTTAGAAAAGAAACAGATATTTCAGTTCAGTGACTTGGGAAGAAAAGCTACAATTAGGGGGCTTTCAAAGATGATCGCATAATGATACAGTTCTTTATCTGATTTTCAGAGACTCCTGCCTTTGAAACAAAGGAAAAAGAATAACTAGGACAGAACAAGCTCGAATTAAATGACCACCATACTAAGATATTTTTTCCCCCTCTCAGATAAGAAGTTATCATTTGGCTGAAAGAAAGAAGAAGGAAAAAAAAGAAGGTAGACTCTATGGCTTAGGTGACTGCAAATGGAATACCTTTCACCTCTAATTGACTGACTGAAATGAAGGCAGTCTCCATAGAGACTGAAATTCCTTCATGAGAGGCCGCAGAGGGAAGCCTGTATCTCCATTTCTAAGCGATAAGGAGCATGTCGTTAGGAATAGATTCACTGGTTTCCACAGCTAATCTCAGCTATTATCAATCCTCCATATTTTTTAAACATAGTGCTCCTTAAAAGGATTCGGTTTAAAGAATTATAACTCGTATATGGTAATTTACTAAGGCTCGGGGAACTTTTTGAGTCAATCTAGTTCTCAAAACGACTGCTCGCACTAGGAAGTGTCATGTTCTTTCCATCAATACATATCAGTGTTTGCTCCTTCTGTGTGATTACGCTGTGAAATTTCATGATTATATTGTCACAAGTTTGCTGTGAGTTAGGAATTCATGCATTCTGCCTTTCAGATAGAGGCTGAATTTTAATAATAAAATAAAGCTTTTTAATAATAAAATAAAAGAGAGAAGGAGGCCTTTCTTTAACTTAAACCATCTTTTGTTTTGTTTTGTTTTTTTGCTAGTATCCTCCACCCCACGTTCTCATGGTTTTTCGCTGACCTCACTGGCTGCTTCTTAGCTTTGAATATCATTTCTCTCGATTTCTCTTGTGGGCTTCTAAGTGTTGGGTTTTCTCAGAACTACATCCAGGTCATCATCATATCCTCACGGAAAATCCTAATGGTACGTCTTTCCTTCAAACTACCATCCGAGGTCTCACCACTCTTTGACTCAGAAAAGGATTTTTCTCGAAACAAAAAAAAGTGGCATCATATTACTTCTCTTCTTAGAGCCCTTTCAGGGCTTCCTGTCACAAAAAATCATAAAATTCAGAACTCTTTGCTGGGCTTTGATTAAGTGTTGCTTGTGATTTCCTGCCCCTCTTCTTTCTCTTCAGTATACGTGGCAGCCGTGTTTCTTATCCATTCCTTTGCTGTGTTCTTTCCACAAAGTTTCAGACAACTGGCTTTCTCTTTCGCTCTTCCTTTATTTCATATTATCTGCAATTGACTCAGGACTTTTTTTCAGATAATCTAGTATAGTGTCCCCAAATATTCTCAATATTAATCCTTAAAGTACCTCCTTCAAAAACATATTAGAGTATGTACTAATTTTCTGGATTGGCCTCTTTGCTTATATTCCTTCTTCCTTTTCCACTAGAACGTAAGTTTAGGAAGCCCAGGGGCCTTCTGTATTATTCAGCACAGATTTACCAGTGCCCAGCTCTGCTGGGGGACTATTCATTGGGTCATAATTTAGCACCTTAATACTCTTACATATGCTTTTCTAAATTGTGTTCCTGAGTTCCCACTGATCTTATCTTAGCTCTCAACATGGTTCCTCCTTCATCTTTCTAATGTTTGTTTAATTGATACTAATTCATTGAAGTCACCTCCTTCCAGCATTCTAAATCTATGCTTTCTTTCATTTTTCTTCAAAGCATTTACCACATTCTAATGTAGAATACATTTGAATTAGTGTCTTTTTATGATCTCTCTGCTCTGTAAGCTCCATGGATCATTTTATGACTGTTTTTATTATTGTGACCATGGTTATTTACTTTTTCTTTCACTGAGATAGCTCAATAGAGGAGATTTCTTGGTAAAAGTAAGTTTGTAAATAAGGTGTTGTATCCCATGGTCCTGAACATCCATAACATTAATAAGAATATGAAAGTTCTTGGGAAATGCAGCAGTAATGAAATAATGTAACTTTAAAAACTCAGTCTTACCTCAGCATAGTAGGCCATGGGGCTTGTGTCAACGTCTAGTAGAACTAATGTCATACAGATCACAATTTTGGGTGAAAAACAAAAACCTTTGAACATAGACTCTTAATACTGTTCGTAGCCTTTGGGGCATCTGGTGGACTATAGTATGTGTTACCCCTACATATTTAAAGGAAATTAAATACGAGACAGTTTCCAGGCAACACATTTGTAAATATCAAAGTTAACCTCACGTCAGGATACAAGGGCCATCCAGAAAAAAATCCAGCCATTGTCAATAGAACGAGAAGAGGTACATGGCTGGATACTTTCTGGATGGCCCTTGTCTATTTCTTACTGTAGCCATTCCTTGGTGTAACTTGAAATCCTCCATTTATATTTTTCCATTTCTTTGTTCACTTGTTTATATTCTGCCCCCTTACTAACATAGAGGCACCATAAAAACAGAAATTTTGAAGCTCTATTCACACCCCCAAATCCAGCCCTAGATTATCCGTGTAACAGTAGTCACTCCATCATGCTTGGTACATGTGTACTACCACCTCAGATTTCTAACCAGAGTTTATGAACTAGTTTCCATCATCCTGACATGTATTTTTAAATTTGAATTATTGCCACGTCACTGGTGCCTAAATATCTTGTATTCTGTTGACATGACTATCAAGAGGTATCTGCTCTAAATCCGGACTTTATGCACTATTATATGTTTATTCACTTATTTCTGTGACATGCTGTGACTCACTCACACTAGATAAGCTAATAAAGTTATCAAGTTCAGCCAAAGGTCATACTTTAAATGTTTTATGAAATACATGGATAATGCCAATTTACAACTGTTAATGAAAAGCCAGCTGGAAAAGCTGTGAAAACAGATTGTATTCAGGACTATTGTAGCAGAGGAAAACACACGTCAGTATCAAACCATGTACCAATCGAAATATAGCGAGGGCACATGGGAAGGTATCACCAAGGAGTGTGATGGGGTCCAGGGATAGGGGGTTACTAAGAGGAAGCATTAGGAGTAAGAGGTGAGGAGTTCTGGCTAAACCAACCTAGAAGGCCCTTTGCTGGAAAATGACCAGGACAATCAGACATCATCTTGGGACGGAGACTTCCAGTTAATTTGACTTAGCCTAGTTCTTGCTAAAACTGTAATTTTACAGTGAACGATCTAGGAGAAGATTCTGGAGCCTGATGGAAATTCAGTCAAGCAAAGAGTCTCTGTCACAACGTAGTCTTTGTTGCTTTGCTGAGGGGGAAAAAGCTGCATATCTGGTAAATGAGAAGGCTCATTGAGCAGTTAATTTTTTTATGCAATTAAGGAATCAGGAAACTTATAATGACTAAAAATTCGCTGAATTATTTTGGTTCTTACTATTATGTATGCCTTAACCAACTTAGCAGCAGATGAAACAGATTGGTAAGAGCCCCAAAGAATGGGAGGAATAGGGCTGCCATCATTTAGGAATTTCCTTTTACCAGTGTCAAAGAAAAATCAAAACCCATTAGCCTATGAGTATCTGAAAGAAGAGTCACCCAAAGCAAATGCTTAAGTATGTCTCAAACAACTGTCTATATGTGAAGTGTACTTAGGTTCTAGGGAATTAGGCAACTTTCAGTTGTATACTTGTCATAGGAGTGAAGAAAGTTTCTTGCGGGAAATTGCGTGTCATTTCCAACAGTCTTATTCTCAGTGACAAGAAAGGAGGTGCTTTATAAAATGTGTGAAGAAGTGTGCCATATGCTTTATATAGAAACGTGTTGCAGGCCTGGTGAAGTTAAAAACAGGTGAAGAACAAGGCAAACACGATTGTTTTCCATCTCTGAATAACTGCTCTTGCTGTTTAATATGTATGTGAGGGTTAGCTAATTGTGTTATTAATTAGAGTTTATACAGTCTTCTTTAGTTTGTGCTATTTTTTTAAAAGATTTATTTCACTGTGTTTGATAGAGACAGAGACGAAGAGAATGGGGAGGGCCCAGAGCAGTCTCCATAGCCAAACTTATCAGCTCTCGACATGGTTTTGTTCCACACAGGTGGGCAGGAGCTGCGCAGGGTGGGCACTGAGCTGGAGGCCTCTCCCCATGGGAGGCTTGTCCCCTTGAGCCAGGGGCCAAATCAGGGGGTGAGAACCAAACTGGGAGCCTCCTGCATGGGAAGCACACTCCAGTTCAGCACATGGGTCCACATGGGCCAGAGCCAGGATTCAATCCTCAGTCCCCAGGCTGCAAAGTGAGCGCTTAACATGCTGAGCTATTCCGGCTTCCCTCATTTGTGCTATTTTTAAGAAGGCATGAGTTTTATTGTGCAAAACTGTGAGTGAGTCAACTATTCTAGAGTCTCCATATCTTTGAAAGCTCCCAGTGAGATTTGCAAATCGGAAGAACTCAAAGGTTCTCTTAGAAAGTTCTTCCCTGCTCTTCACATTCCGTACTGCTTACCTCAACCTGCAAGTTGCATGCAGTGTCATTGACATTGCTACAATCTGGTTTTCTTCTCTTTATTTGACCTACCCAAAGGCAATTTGGATTTTGCTTTGTAGTTTTTTCTGTTGTCCTCTATATGAATCTTGTTCATATCAGTCTGTGACACCCCAAGGAGTCCAAACTATAGAATTCATAAAATTTTCCTGAATTTTTTAAGACCTTGACTTTCCATTTTTGCCAGTTCTCCTCCCGAAGGCTCTTGTCTTATTTTTATTCTCCATCTGTGTTCACTGATCTCTTAACCTGATGGTCTCTTAACTCTCCTCCAAATGCAATCTCATCAAGCATCTGAAGATCATCTCGAAAGTGACCTTGAATTTAAACCTCTTTATTTTCTAGGCTGAACCAAAAGGAACTACACATTTTCCAGGTCAAATGCAGCTGAACATCAGTAATCTTTTATACTTCAAGCAAGAAAGCCCAAATCTAAAATGCTTCAGGGACTTACTTGCCCCAAATATCCCATTTTAGGGCAAGCCAGGAGTCAAGACCAAAAACAAGATTTTTCCACATATAGAATAGTATCTACTCCCTGGCTGCTTTAAACATTTGTGTTACTCACCTCATTGCCTAAGATCGTGGAGTTGGGGATTTCAGGCAGGCAGCTACTTACCCAATGCAGCCAAAGTACTTTTCTTGTTCCTTTCATAGAGGTGCCAAGCAGATTTCTGAGTATTTTAGACCCGCCACCGATACAGCTGAAGTACCTACGTGGCTCTGAGTGTGATGGGCAAGGCAGTGATGAAGTGTTACTTTGCAGTACTTCCTTGTTCTCTTCTCATCGTCAAGGGTAAATTCCAAAGATGGTGATTCTGACAGCTACCTTTGTATCTCCCACAGTATCTTGTTTCACAAAGGTTTGTTGAATCAAATATAATGGAATTGAGTGAAATGTGAAACCCTTAGTTCCTATGGATTTTTGTCAAACACATGCTCCCTGGTTGTATTGCTCTGTTCTCAAGGTCTCAGGTTTCCATCCCCACTGTTCTTGCATGTTATTACACCGACATCACAGATTCAGTACTAACACTATTTTTGGCTCATAGGGTCCCAGTTTAAAATTTAAATTTAAAAAGTTTGTGGTTACCTATTTTGTAAGGATTCCTTCTATAATAATTTTTTTTTATTAAACACACTATATGTTAAAGAAATTAATTTTATCCCTGACTAGACATTTGGAAATCCTAGTCTCTGATTATAGAAAGGGTCGTTAAAAATCTGTCCACTAACCTCATTCAAATCAATCACTTTTTAATTAATTCAAATAAAGAAAGTCACTGAAATAAACCATCATGTCGACTACGTAAAAGTAAACTGCTATTTTTCAGTGAATTACCTGGATTCTCCAAATCAATGTCTGTGTGTATTAAGAAGTAATCATCTTTGCAAATTAGCAAATATTGAATAGCTTCATAGTGCTCTTGTTGAAAAATTCAGTGTTAGGCATTTCCCCTCTTTGTTTCTAATTTTTGTTTTTCTAATAGGTTTAGTTTGTACTTAGAAGATACTCCTCTGTCAAAATATAAAATATTTGCATCAAATCTTTCAAAATGTTTCAAATAAGACCCTTCAAAACATTCATACATTTAAGGATTGGTTTTAACTTTGTTTATTGCAATTGAAAGTGTCCTTATGTATATTAACTGTAAACCCAAAATGTTAACCTCTCTAATCTGTTCTGCATACAAAGTAAGTAGAACATTTTCCTCCAAAGCAACAGTATTAACTAAGGTTGACAGTCAGGGACTAATGAGATAGGAAAAATGAAACCGTAGGAGAAAATCTTGTAGAGATCATAGATAGAAATCCAGAGCCTGATGGCTTGACCTAAACCCAAAACAATTCGAAGGAATTTCAGATCTCTTTCTAATTATATGCGATACTGATTGAAAGAATACATGAAAATAATCACCGACGAGAGTCAGATATGTGTTAAATAACCAGTTTCAAGTCTTCAAGTCTGCACGTGGAAAACTGCAAACATCTGTGACTCCCCTAAGATTTTGTTCCTTCAACACTTACAGCACATTTAATGACGCAAGTGAAACCTTGTGGTGGTCACAAAACTACATAGCTTAAAGATGAACCCTGGACATTATGCGTTCCTTTAGGGATATGTCGAACATTGCAAACACACAGCAAAACAAATACTCAAGGAACATATCTGTCACCCGGTCGCAGTCTGCAGTTTGATGGTGGTGTTTTTATTTATTCAACTTTCCTTTCTCTCCCCACCCCCTTTTTATTTCAACCAGGGTCAAAGGCTGTCCCTCTGATCCACTACATCAGGTCCCCTCTGTAGAGTCCTTTCTTTGTTCTTCTGAAGGGCAAGCATTCACCACACTGGTGTGTGCCTTTTGATGATCTGAAAGGTGTGGGTGTTCTTCAAGGGTTACTGATCTGGATACCTTCATTGCCAGAAATAGATCAAGGGAGGCTTTTTCCAAAAATCCAGAGCCAAAGCACAAAGAAAACCAAGAAGATGAAAAGTTTTGCTATTATTAAATTATACTGTCACCACTGAGCAAACCCTGTCGCTTCTTTAATATTTTTATTTTGTTAGAATTACCAGGGAGAGTGGCTCTATAAACATGCTATATTCAGCAACTTGTCCTGCCAAAATGGACAAATGATCATAATTCTTTTAACTAAATAGTGAAGCTCATCTCTACCAGCATCAGTGACACGTTTCAGAATTAACTGATCTATATTGCTAGGAGTTATCATGACAGTTGCATCTGTTGAGACATCAGAATTTAGAAAAGAAAGTGAAAAGACTTACCTGTTCGAATCAGGGTTGCATCAGCTTAGAAAGGGATAAAGTAGTCAATGGACACATAAATGTGAAGGAAGTGTACAAATCTGCCTCTTAGGTAGGCTGAGGGCTGCAACTTAATTATAAATGGAATTTGGCAAGAATGGCATGCTATACAGTTTGTAGAAAACAGTTTTGATAAATGTAATAACATGACACCTTTATTTATTTATTTATTTAGTGTGATTATGATGGTGGCAAAACCCAGAATAATTCAATGCACTAACACCACAAATTAATATTTCTTTTGAAAAAAGGAAGATGGAAGTTTAACCACAGCAACTTCATTTTTACAAACTACCTTCACCAGTCATCACCAGTCTTCACCCATCATCTAGCCTCAAGAAGAAAGCATTCAATCAGAAAACATAAGCTTAATGGCTTTTTGATTCTTGCAGCCCATTCTCACATTCTCTGATATCCAGTTACTTATTTTTGCCATACGCACAACTGAGATAAAGTTACTCCACATTCTACCTAGGGGTCAAAAGTTACCCCCACACCCTTGTTCTTCTGAGCAGACAGACATTCAACCCCTTTTTGTCATTCCATTATCTGTACAATGAAGAGAATTGAAATTGCACAATAAAAAAATAAAATCAGGGGATTGTGAAAGGGCTATTTACTTTTTAGTGCTCGGTGTACTATTTGGGAAAGAGACCAAAGTCATGATTATTGATGACTGGAGAGAAAAAAAAAACTGTATGGAGTTTGAAGAATTGAGAATTATTTGCTGGGTCCCGGATCAAGTCACCTGCCAGATGGAAAAGCTGTTGCAAATTAACCGAAGGGAAGAAAGGAGTGGAAGAGGAGACAGGGCATCACAGAGAGCTTTTAGTCACAGCTTAATATTTATAGTTCCTTCAGGCAGGGTGAGATTAGTGCAACTTGTCTAAATTGGATTCAAAGTGATACCATGTGGCCTGGATTCTGCATTCACAAAGCCTTCACACTATTTCGTTGAAATAATTGTCTTTAAAGTAAGCAACATATTGCGTTTTTATGTGCTGTTGAAATTTATATAACATAAAAGTAATCCTGGAAAGAGTAAGGATAAAGGTGAAATTAAACACCCTAAAAACAATTAACTGATCAAATGGCATATTCTTTTTAAATATTTTACACTAATAACTATTCTTTTCCAATCTTTTACACTAATAACTACGTTTTATAGACAGAGAAACACCAGGAAGCTAAGAGTTTGAGTTTCAATGTTTATAAACAAGTGTAGGGTCTTTGACGATAATGCTTAAACTGTCATATTAACTCTGCAATTCACTCTGCTGAAAATTCTAATTCTTTTCATGGTTTTTAGCACTCAAATTAAGGACACATTCTTATGTAAACCCAGCAGGAGAACTGAAAACAGCAAAAAATAACTTATAAGAGTATATTATTTATCTCAAAGGTACTTTTTAAAGTCTATCATATTTTATGAGGGCAGTCTAGAAAGTATCCAGCCATGTAATATGAAAAATAGAGGCATCTGTGACTGGTTTTTGTTTGTTTGTTTTTTTTCCAGACACAATCTGTGTACATATATAGCAAGACCACTTATAATCACAAAATGTGAGTAAGCACAATGTTAAGAAATGTGGTATTCAAATATTTTCTCTCATAAAACATTTAGATCATGTTGTGTCATTCTAAACCAACATTTTTTTTAAACAGTAACCACAACAGCAAAACAAATACATTAAAATAAGAAGTAAGGCGGCATAATGCATGTGATAGAATAAAAGTTTAAAGACCCTGAGCAAATGGGTTTACGTGAATCAAGTTTAGTCTCAAGTGTTTTGATGCCTCTGAAAATTAGGTGAACTTCATGGAGGATAAGAGGATCCATGTGGCCTTTGGACGAATGTACATTGGACATCCTTTTTAGTATCAGAACTGAATGATACGTTCCTTAATGAATATTTTACACACACAAGAGGGAAAAAAAATCTAGTGTTCAGCCTGAAGTAGTGTATTAACTAATTACCAAGTGACTCTTGATCAGAAGGGAACAGTCAATGTTCTCTGTCTCCAAGAGGGCCAGCCTGCTTAGCTATTTAGTCTGTGTAGGAGAACGCTAAGTAAAACCACGCTATGAATATAATAACTGTCCAAGGTAGCGGCCAGCTCATTGAAGTGCCAACTGTCAAACTTAAAATCCAGTTATTCTTGTGAATAAATTATTTTTTTCCTGGAGAATATTAGCATTCTGTGACACTAGAATAGTATATAAATGAGTCATAGTCAGTGATAGGATTGGATACTATGGAGATATATAAAAAGGAGTATTAAATGGCATAACAGTATTAAATACAAAAGACTGAACAAAAATAGCATTTCACTAGGATCCAACTGGCTATATAAAGTACAAAATAATAGCCAAAATATTAGGTAGGATATGAAATATGACTAATTCTTTTCTCCTTCTCCTACTTCATCTTTTTTCCCTTGTTATGTGTCAACTTCCCTTAAAATCTGCAGTCTTTTGAATAAATTTATTTTTGTACCCTACCTTCAAATTCTAAATGAATCTAACTTCTTTTCCTTAGGGTACACTTGATATTCTACTATCACCCCTCTGTCATGGTGTGCTGTGTTTATTTTTCTTTCAGTTCCTCATAAATATTGTTTCTTTTAGAATGTGTTTACATGCTGTGCTTACCTGAATGGTTTTCTTAGTGGGCTGTGTGGTACAGTTAACCAAGGACCTTGAAGACTCCCTCTTTGCAGACTCCAGGATTTATTCCATTGCTGTGGGATGGGTCTTAAGCAATGTTTTATTTTAAATTCACTAATTGATTCAAATGTTCTGCTAGCCTTACAGACCGCAATGCTACCATGTCCTACACACTCCTGTAGAGTCAGGACAGTAAGACCTCCAGGGTTTGTCGCCCTCTATTATCACACCTCCTGGGACCAAATCCTTCTGTTTCTTTCAACCAATAGCACTTTTGTCTCCCTCTACTTCAGGACTCAATACACATTGTTTTAGACTTTGGTTATCTGTAGGCATATTGTATTATCTCATTTTTTCTTGCTTTCTGGTAAAATTCTTGTCAGAGATTATGTTTTATACATCCTTTGGGGTGTAATGTTTTGTATGCTTCCAATGAAAGTAAAAGTTTTGTTATATTAGTGTTGTTAACTGATACATTGTCTACAACTAAAGATTTTCTAGGTCCCATCAAAGTAGACTTGTTCTATAATCTGCAAATGTAATTCATCATGAAATTTGATTATTAATCAAGTAAGGAGTATACTCTTAAAAATACATATGCATAAGTCAAGATTTTGAGAGGTGTGTATAATTAATATGAAATAAGGATTAACAATAAGAAAAAGAGTTTTAAAAATAGACAAGAAATGTCTCCAAGGTAATACACTTTTTCATTTTATAAAAGAAACAAAATAAATAGGGTATAGCGGATCTTTATCTTTTTAAGAGTATATACATAGTTTTATTATTCTCTGAATTCTGTATCTCTTTAATAGTTCTTGGACCAAAATGAAAACTCAATAATATTTTATAAACTTAAATATAAATCTATTCTATTTATGTGTCCTAGAATACAACCATATTTATGATATTGAATCATAGTTTTAAACTAGAAGCAAATTGAATTTTCTATTATAGTAATTAGGAAATAGTAAGAAAAAAAACAAAACATAATCATAAAGATTGTAACAACTCCCTGAATAGCAAATAGTCCCAACAATTTTGGCATTATTTGTATCAAGTAGTTTAGGTATATTCTTCTTGGTTAATTTATTTGACCATTGGACTATATTTTCTTTTTACAATAATAAATTTTAACAGACCAG
>PVKE010041212.1:0-14268 GCA_004027555.1 Craseonycteris thonglongyai | reverse complement strand
GTCCTGTTCCAGACATGTAATCAATAATGTTTCCAAAAATCCTGATTTCTTTTATGATTTTGAGACCACAATCTGGGTACTAACGCTTATTGCTATTGGATTGATGATTGTTTCTGGATCTTTAGTGGCAGAACTAGGAAATCTATCTATCTATTGATAAGTATACATATAGATATCATTCCACAGATAAAATAATGATTATACTGATATTTCCTATTAAAATTTGGGATTCTGGAGTTTTTTATTTAGCCTTTTTTATACTTTTACTACATGTATTTCTTTTCCTCCATAACAAGATTTAAATTAGAATATTTCACAGTCATTTACATTATTCCATATTGTACACATGACAAGCTCAGAATAACAATATACATACTACAACTGCCAATATAACTACAAAGAACAGCTTAAACTATTTTTTTCATATGCTTTTCCCACTCTCACTCTGTTTTTTTGTAGTTGTACTATATCAACATTGTGTGAGAATATAGCCTTTACATGTCATATTCTCTTTTAACTGTCGCTTAGTATTAGTTCTTCAGGTAACATGCTTTAATGTGTTTCACCTGTCCTTCTATTGATATCTCTTTAATCATTTCGATTGTCCAAAGCTCATCTTTTACAAGATTCTTCAGGATTCTTCATAATGGTAACTGTTGTTCTGTGCCTTTTATAGTTAAAAGTCAGTTCTGCCGGATACAAAATCCTTGGTTCATATTTTATTCCTTATAGCTCTTAAACATGTTATTCCATAAAGTATAGCTGTCAGAAAAACCCTAATGATAATCTAATTTTCTTACCCTATAAGTTGTTCGCTGATTTTGACTGTATATTCAATGAGATAATTTTATTTTTCTTTAAAGTTTATTCATTTTACTAGAAATATGTCTTGGTATTGATTATTCTGGGTCAATATTATCAGCTATATAGTGTGCTTTTTCAACATGTAGTTTCACTTTTTTTTTTTAAGGAAAGTTCTCTTGAATGGTTGTTTTTTAGTATTTATTTTGTCCCCTTGTTTGGCATTTCTTCTTTAAGGATTTTGGTAATTTGCAGTTGAATTGTCTTTTTTCAATCTTCAATATTTTTCACCTTCCCTCAAATGTTTTTCATTTTTCCTTTTTATTTAAAATATTTCCTTCTTTTTATCTTGTCCCTTAAGGCATAATCTCTTTTGTTATGTTGGCTCTTGTGTTCTTGTTCTTTCTAGTTTAACATCACTTCTGCAATGATTTTTTTTTTTTAATGTGTAATTATCTCCTGAGTTCTGCTACATTGGTGGCAGAGTTTTAAATTTTTCTGAGATTTTAATATTTTGATTAGTGTTTTCATTTTATGTCTTGTATATTTATTAAAATGTATTTTCACTTCTTTTGAGATAGAAGGCTATAGTTTTTGTTTGCTCTATGAGCATGATTTCTTGGTAGGAATATTATTCTGCTCATTATTTTTCTTAGAAATAACTTTGCAAGGGATTTGGCTTCAGTACATTTCTGTTTCTCATTTTGATGAGAAAATGATTTTCCAGAACTTTTAGTAGGTGATGTGGTTTTGAGTAGCTTTTCTAACTTCACAAACTCCCTCTTCTATTGTTTTCATGTACTGTTAAGAGGGGTCAGCTCAGTTTGTGAAATTTCCTGATTCTGTTTCCTCCCCTCACATTTATCTGGTCTTCCTCTATCTGTTCCATTCTCTCTGTCCAGCTCAGTTTTTATTCCAATCTTATAATTTCTCTTCACTGTGACACTCTGTCTTGGAAGGGAGCTCTGGCAGGTCAGTCTCTAGAGAGAGTTCATAGGCCTAGACTGCTTAGGTACCCTCTGCATTTGTAACAGACGCTTTCACTCACCATCTACTGGATTGGGCAAAACCTACTCACATGCTTTCCAGTAAATAGTCATTGCTATTGAGGGCCTCTCTCCTCAAGATTGTCAGTCTGTCAATCTTCGCTGCTTCTCTCTGCTTTTCCTGGTCAGTTGCTGATAGGATTCTGGCCTTCTGGCTATTGGTAGTTTGTCCTCACGTGTATTTTGAAGTTTGTGTGGATGCCTCGTAACCTAGTGTCAGTGTAAATGTTGTCTATGGGTTTTTTATTTTTCTACATTGTTGCTCTGTGTTTTTATGTTGAGATTTGAACACAAAATTCCACTGCTGTTGTCGTCATCTTCCCAGACATTTCAACATAGATTTAAAATATTCTCAGGGATGCTGGGATGGCTCAGCGGGTTAAATGCTTGCCTTCCAGCTGCAGGGTCCGACAATCGAGTCCCACCCTAGGCCCGTATGGACCTATATGCTGAACTGGGGCGTGTTCCTCATGTGGGTGGCCCCCAGGTTGGTTCTTGCCCTGCCTGGCCTCACATTCACCTGTGGAATAGAACTATGTCTAAACTAATGATGTATGACTGTGGAGACTGCTCTGGGCCCTCTCCCACCCCCCTCTGTCAACAATAAAATAAATCTTAAAAAATATATATCTCTTCTTTGATTAGAATCCATAGTTTCACAAGAATTGGAAACGGTATACTGCTAATAACTTCCTAAGCTTTGATAATTTTGTTATAACTTCAACAGGGTCTAAGGAATGTATTCTCAGTATAAGTTATAAAACCCTCTGAGAGCTTTAGAGCAGTGTATTGTATTTTCAGCCTACTACTGGCATAATTAAAAAGAAAAAATTTCTGTGTCCTCAAACCAGTTAAAGAAATTAGGTGTTCTGGATATCAATGGAAACCAAGTTTATATAAAACTTCAGTATAAAACGGATTATAAACTGGATATTATAAAAAATAATAATCTTGCTGTAATTAGGAGGTGTGTTTACACAATGTTTTCACATATATCATCTCATTTCATCATCTCAATCACCCTGTTAGGAAGGTCTTACTATGAGTCCCATTCTTCAGAAGAAGAAATTGAGCTTGGAAGACTTAAATGACTTTACATAACATTTTAGCAGGGCGGACTCTTACTGGTTACCCTCAATGAGGGCTGAGTTTTGGAGAGATCCCTGCACAGCACGTGGGAGGAAGTGGAACCTGTCTAGCCAGCTCTATCAGGGTCATATTTCCTGAGGACCTATGGGGTGCCGCATGCAGGCAGATAGAGCTTTCTCACAGTCTGGTTAAGAGCCTTGCCTGGCTCCTTAGAGCCTGTAAGTGCTGTCACTTACATTTGAACCTTGGTTTTCAGGCACTAGCTAGCCCCTGTGGTTTGCTTTTTCCTGCAAGATAAGTCAGCTTTAGCAGTGAGCTTTGTGTGACCTGCAACACAAAGTAGGTCTGTGTGGCACTGCTGTACCATCATGTTTCTAGATATGAGTAGCTTGGATTTAGGACAGATATGAAAGGACAGTGTCAGAGCATTTCTGGTGCTTGTAGCATTGCTATTCCAATGTTGACTGTGAGTGGCAAAGAGGAGAATCCCGTCCCACACCTCCAGGGACTCTTTCATTACATTCTAATATTTCACCTTAAAATTCATGCAAATTTTAAATTCTATTTTGCAATATGTCTATGCTATTTGAATACAAAAGGAGTATTTTTCATACTTGGCAGCAAGTAAAATTGCTTTACAGGGAGACCTAGACTGTTTCTCCAGTGGCTTTTAGTACCTCCTGGCATATTACCACATACTCCTAAAGTGTTCCCCAGTTTGAAAGCATGAGAGGAAGTGGAAAGAAGTGAGCTGTAGCTCTATCATGAGAATCTGAAATTTTGCTAAATATCTGGACTTTGCTCTGTAGACACTGAGGAGCCAACAAAGCATTTCAAGAAAGGAAGTGACTTGATCAGTTTTGTGCTTTAGAGGAACGATTTTGAACTTCTTTGATAATCATCTATAGTAAGAAATACATTTACATGGCAATTATACACAGATTTTATATATATGTAATGTATAATATATAGAGACATATATATGTCTATGTGTATGTGGGGGGTGTGCGTGTGTCTGTGTGATGTGCCATTGAGTCAGCTCTGACTCCTGGTGACCCTATGAATGAGTGATGTCCACAATGTCCTGTCCTCCACAGCTCTGCTCAGCTCCTGTAGACTCATGCTTATGGCATATTTTATGGAGTCACTCCATTTCATATTTTGTCTTCCTCTTTTCCTGCTGCCTTCTATTTTCCCCAATATTATTATCTTTTCCAAAGAACTTTGCCTTCTCATGATGTGCCTGAAGCAGGACAGCTTCAGTTTTGCCATTTTTGCCTCCAGCAATGTTGCAGGCTCAATTTGCTCTAGGACCTACTTCCTTGTCTTTCTGGTGGCCCAGGGTATCTACAAGAGCTCTCTTCCAACACCGTCTTTCTTTCTTTCTTTCTTTCTTTCTTTCTTTCTTTCTTTCTTTCTTTCTTTCTTTCTAAATAATTTTTATTGTTAAATTTATTGGGGTGAATTAGTTAGTAAAATTTACAGGTGTACAATTCCACAATAAATCATCTGTGTTGTATTATGTACACCCATAGTTCTCTTTCTATTGCCATATATTTGAGTCCCCTTGCTTTCTCTCCCATTCCCTCACTCCTTACCCTCAGATAACCACTAAACTATTGACTGTGTCCATGAGCTTTTTTTCTTTGTTGCTTTCAGTTTTATGCTCCACAAATGAGTGAAATCATATGGTTCTTGGGTGTCTGTCTGGCTTATTTTGCTTAGCATGATGATCTCAAGGTCCATCCATGTTTTTGCAAATGGCCATATTTCACCTTTTCTTATGGCTAATTAATATTCCATTGTGTAAATGTACTACAACTTCTTTATTCATTTATCAAATGACACTTTGGCTGTTTCCATGACTTGGTCACAGTGAATAATGTTGTGATGAACATTGTGGTACATGTATCTCTGCAAACTAAGGTTTTCAAATTTGGGGGGTAGATATCCAGAAGGGGGATGGCTGGGTCAAATGGTAACTCTATTCTTAAATTTTTAAGGAACCTCCATACTGTTTTCCATATCGGTTGTACCAGTGTGTATTCCCACCAGCAGTGTATGAAGGTTCCTTTTTCTCCACAGCCTCTCCAGCACTTGTTATTCCTTGTCTTGTTGATTATAGCCATTCTAACAGGTGAAAATACCATATTTCAAATGAATCAATGTTTTTGTGTTTTTTCCTATCAGCCTCCTTATTTGTCCAATTTTAACATTCATACATAGTAATTGGGAATATGAGGGTGTGGATGAGCTTAGCCTTGGTCTTTAGTGACACCTCTTTGCTCTTGATGATTTTTCCTAATTATTCCATGCTGCCCTTCTGAGTCTCAGCTTTCTCTTGATTTCTTGGCTGCAGCCTCCAATTGAATTGATGACCAAGGTAAGCAAAAATTTTAATTTCAGTGTCTTCATTGTCTATGTTAAAGTTGTATATTTCTTCTATAGTCATAATTTTGTCTTCTTGATGTTCAAATGCAGTCCTAATTTGGCACTTTGTTCTTTCAGTTTCATCAGAAGTCACTTCAAATATATACACACATACACATATACATATATAATAATTTTTATATAATGATTTTATATATATATATATATATAAAATGAAAATTTGATGTAACTTTATTTACTCTTATACTTTCCATTCTGGTCTATTTCATCTAGAAAAAAGTTAATGCAATCCACTAAGCTGAAC
The DNA here is from genome assembly GCA_004027555.1 of Craseonycteris thonglongyai. Classification (NCBI taxonomy): domain Eukaryota; kingdom Metazoa; phylum Chordata; class Mammalia; order Chiroptera; family Craseonycteridae; genus Craseonycteris; species Craseonycteris thonglongyai. Next base: position 8,637 of record PVKE010041212.1, on the reverse strand, counting down.
AACCCCTAAAGAATTGCAACTAACAATTTTTTTAAATTATTTTGATGGCACTATGGAGGAAGGATGGTAAAAGGGAAACAGCAAGACCATTCAAAATGTAGATAGGTCAGAATAATAAAAAAATAAATAAATAAGGCAGTGACAGTGGATTGGTTACTACATGCCCGTAAGAACTGATTACTAATTGCCCATGAATATGATTTTGGGTTTCTGGCTTGGGTGAATGTCCATTGTATTTACTGAGAATAGGGAAAAAATTATACTTTGGAAAGAAAAGTAATGAATTTTGCATGGAAGTGAAGTTGAGGTACATGTAAGACATCTAATAGGTCTATAGGTAGGAGAGTTAGAGGTCAGGAAGGAGATGTAGGCAGTAGGGAAAGATTTTGGGCTCGTAAGCAAATGAGTCCTAATTGAAGCCAAAGGAATAGGGATATGATTGCCAGGGTGAATGGAAAGAGTCAAATGAGAAGAGGACCAAGGATGGAACAATGAAGAGCATCATCATTTAAGAGAGGGGCAGAAAAAGTAGAGCCTGCAACAGAAACTGAGAAGCAAACCAGGAGAACAGAGTGTTACATAGCCAAGGGAAGAGAACTTTCAAGGAGAGAGTAGTCAGCAGTGTCCAATGCCAGAGGAAAGTATACTAAAATAAGGTTTAGTAATGAGAGAACACTATATCTTGAGAAATAGCAACAAAAGGGGGTGGGGTGGGCAAGCAGTTATTGGAGAAGTATCAAAACAATGTCCTGGGAGGTGGTACCCCTGATCCCTGACAGAGGGTCCAGGAATAGAAGAGGTAGGTGGCACCTTGGAAAGCTATTGGTGAGTTGTAGAATTGCCTTTGTTCTGGGACTCAGGGACAAACCACCAGTTTCTGAAAAAGATGAGAATAAGGCAGGAGCTTAAGGATTAAGGCAGCTATCAACTCTGATGTACATTATGTGGGCTAGACTCAGGATATAGGACAGGCCACTTGAAAGTACTGATGCCTAAGTTCAGGGCAAAATGACAAGTCAGGAGACTTAACTGCTGAGTCCTAGAGTGTTCAGACAAGAGCTGCTTCCATTTCTTCCACCTGGAAGAAGTACTGATTTATGGTATGATTTACAGGTAGGAATCAAGCAGCTTCTGCTGCCAGGACAGGAATGCTTCAGTGGGTTGGACACAGGCTAGTTGCCATCTCCAGATCACACTTCTCCCCTTCTTTAGTTAACTGCTTATATACACCTAGTTCCTCAAATGTTCAGTGAACTGGTTTTAACATCTTAGTGCTCTCACATTTAAAAAAAAATTAAATTATATTCCATTGTGTGTATGTATGTATGTATGTGTGTGTATGTATGTATATGTGTGTGTGTATGTGTATATCTATCTATCTATCTATCTATCTATCTATCTATCTATCTATCTATATACACACACACATATATCACAGCTTCTTTATCCAGTCATCTATCAAAGGGCACTTTGGTTGTTTCCATGACTTGGCATATATACAATGAAATAAGAAAAGATGAAATACTGCCATTTGTGACAGCATGGATGGACCTTGAGATCATCATGCTAAACAAAAGAAGCCGGACAGAAGAAAACAAGAATCAAATGACTTCACTCATATATGGAATATACAACTGAAAGCAACAAAGAAACAAAACCTACTGGACACAGTCAATAGTTTAGTGGTTACCTGAAGGTAAAGGGGGAGGGGCTGGGAAAGGAGGAATGGGGGTGGGAGAGGAGGGAGGAGGCATCAAATATATGGTGATGGAAAGAGAACTGGCTGTGGGTGGTGAAGACATAATGCAACACATAGACAAGGCACTATAAAATTGTACACCTGGAACCTATGTGATTTTTACTAACCAATGTCACTCCAGTAATTTTAACAATAAAAAAAAGACATATAATATATTAATTTCAAGTGTATCACATAGTATACTACATTTATATACTTTCCAACGTGATCTCCATGATAAGTCTAATAACCATCTGTCATCGTACAGTTACCACGGTATTCCTTGAGCTGCACCTGCTCTCTTATTTTTTTTTTTATTGTTTTTGACAGCGAGAGAGAGAGAGAGAGAGAGAGAAAGAGAGAGATACAGAGACAGAGAGAAGAGGGAGGACCCAGAACAGTCTCCACAGTTGCACATCATTGGTTTTTCCACATAGTTACATTCCACAGGTGGGCGGGGCTGCACAGGGCAGGAACTGGGCCGGCATCTTGCCCTGGTGAGAACTGAACTGGGGGCACTCCCCAGTTCAGCATATGGGTCTGCACAGCCGGGGCCGGGATTCGATCCTCGGTCCCCGGGGCTGCAAAGTGAGCGCCCAACCCACTGAGCCATCCTGGCTTCCCAGCTCTCTTATTTTTAATGTGTTAAACAAAATCTTTCCATGTATTCATTTAATATTTTGCATGTTAGTCATTTTATCTTTTTGAAAATTATATTCTAATAGCATATATAACCCAGAATTAAGGAAAATATGACATTTAGTCTAACCATTAGAGATTACTTTCTTTTAAAAACAAGATGAACATCTGGATTAAATCTGAACTTTGGAACAAATATGCCATTTGTTGGTGATACCTTGATTTTAGGTGATATCTTCTCTTTAATTCAATGAATATTTACTGAGAGCCTACTTTGGGCAAGAAGTCTATATCTATTAACTTCTGACAAAAAGAATGTTAACTTTTGCTGTTGTTTAATAGTGCTGTGAATAATTGTGAATTCAGTTCATTCACATAGCTGATCTTGTAGTTGTGTAGGTGGTATAACCACTTTGACTTAATCCTGCCAACTGTAAGATTAATGGACTTAGTTCTGGATAGAATTAGGTATCCAAATATCAGTTTTCATATTCCAGGCAATTTTTAAGTACTGAAATACTGTATTTGTGTTGGTACAGTATCATTAGTTGACTATTGCAAAAAATCAGAAATCTGAATCACTTATATAAAAGATATGCAGAGAATTTATACATTGCACTAATATTACAAATGGAACAGAATTGTACTCATTAAGAAGCATTTATTTTACTGTTATTGGACAGGAAGAGGAGGAAAGGTTCCCAAATCCCATTACCACCATTTTCCCAGGAGCCTGCACAACCCTTTTTTCTGGGGCCAAATTCTCTCTGCTCTCCTCAGTAGTACTCATTCTCTTGCAGCCTGCCTGCCTTCTCACCACAGATAATTTATTGGAAACAGAACCTTCTCTAACCATCCTACTTGAGAAGACTCTAGAAGTAGGAAGGTAATCTCTGTCAGACAGAGAACACTTCTGGGCAAAGTGTAGAACATAATAAGGACCATATATATGTATAGATTGCTAGGGCTGCCATAAAAAACTACCACAAATTGGGTGGCTTAAACAACAGGAATTTATTTCCTCAAGATTGTGGAAGCTGTAGGTCCAAGATCAAGAGATGTCAACAGGGTTTGTTTCTTTTGAGGCCTCTGTTGTTGGCTTGTAGATAGCAGATTTCTTCCTGTGTCTTCACATGGTCTCCCTTCTGTATGTGTTTGTGTCCTAATCACTTCTTTTTTTTAAGATTAAAAAATATATATATTGTTTTTGACAGAGAGACAGAGGGAAGGGGGAGGGCCCAGAGCAGTCTCCATAGTTGTACATCATCAGTTTTCTACATTGTTTCATTTCCATGCAGGTGGGCAGGGTTCACACAGGGCAGGAACTAGGCCCCGGGGCCTCCTGCATGGGAGGTACACCCCCTCAAACTGAGGACCAAACCAGGGGCCTACCACGTGGGAAGCTCGCCCCACCAAGAACTGAACTGAGGACACACCTCAGTTCAGCATATGGGTCCACATGGATAGCCTGGGATTTGATCCTTAGACCCTGGGGCTACAAGACAAGTGCTTAACCCACTGAGCCATCTAGGCATCCCCTACTCTCTTCTTATAAGGAGACAAACTGGATTGAATTAAGACCCATTCATAAGACCTCTATTTAACTTAATTATTTCTTAAAGACCCTATCTTCAAATAGAATCACATTTTTTAGATTCTAAGGTTAAGGCTTCAACATATAATTTTAGCTGTTTTTTCTGGTGTGGAGAGACATAATTCAGCTCATAACACCATATATGTGCATTTCTTAAAAATTAAACATAGATTTTTATATATTCTACAAAATAAATGCCAAAATAGAATAGTATAAGTAATATCACAGCTATTTTCATAAATATAATAAGTTCAGTTACTTAATTATATTGTGGATAAATAAATTTTCTATTTTAGTGGCCCCTAAAAGAGTCTCAGAGGTTATCAACTTTTTTATAATAATGGAACCTTAGTTTGTATTTTACTGTGTAGTTACTGTTGCCCAGTGTTTCATCTTGCCCTTGACTGTATGTCCTCAACACACAGAAAATATTTGCATGGCAAGCTAGTTTTAAAAGGTTATTTAGAGGACTTCCATAAAAGAGGAGAGAAAGATAAGAAATCTTTGGTTTGGGATTCACTGGGCCAACTGAAAAGAGAAAATCCAAATAGTCCTCTCCGTCTTTGGGAAGTCCAGCAAGGAGTAAGCCAAGGAGTAAGCCCAGCAGATCTGAATCAGCTCAAAGAGAAACACAAGATCAGTAGAAATGGGACATGAACTCTTTAGCTAAGCTCTAGTCTAAGACCACTTCCTGCCAGTTAGTTCAATTGTTACATAGTGGGCTAGGTGTTCCCAGTTCCCCTCCCAGCTACCCATCAGTATGCCTGGCAGCACCAGACTGGGGCTCTTTCCAGTCCACATCCAACCGTGCCAGTCCAAGTGCCTCTCCTCTCAGTGGAGTCACCAACACGCCCCAGCTTCTGCCTCCTAGTTCCCCATTTCACATTTATTCCAAGAGGCTGCTGTGGGTGGGGACCAGTGCCCTTATATCCTCTCCATCTTCAGTGATTGGTTGACTCACTGACTCAGTAAACTTACTGGACTCCTCACTACACTCCTTGGCCAAGTCCTTTTCTGCTCTGAGTCTCAGTTTAATTCATTATGTAGATGTGGTTATTCATCAAGAATTAAATTTTTATGATCCCCCTTTACTCTAATGTTATATGAGATAGTTTCAGAAGTTAATGGAGAATTTATTTTAAATCTCATTTATAGTTACACAAGACACTTAATATCTGTTCCTTTGGCTAACAGGAAAGGAAAAGTACCCTTTTCTACCTGGGATTTTAAGGCTTATTTTAGATGGAAAACTAAAGCTCACGTCAACCACGAATCTTCAGCTCATCTCCCTGCACTGCCTTGGGTTACTCTTGTTTATGGAGGCAACTCTAAGATCACTCTCAAAACTATGTAGAAGCTGAAACATTCTTCCTCAATGACACTGGTTCACCACGAGTGATGAGGCAAAGTAACTACATAAATAATTCTCAAAAACACGACTTTAAAAATTCAAAACGACTTTCATATGGCATTATCGGCAACCTTTGATTTTTTTAAATTAGAATCGCTAATAAATTGTTTTCTGATGCCCTTTTGTACAGTCCTATGGATATTTTCTTAAAACCGTCATAAAATGGCTTTATACTGGCCCACTCATCACCCACACATACCTGCCTCGTACTCCTTGCTGACTCATGGGCCTAGCCTCCTCCCACACATACACTCAGTGACCTGCCACCCACTACCCAGCCTCTCTTTTGTTCTCCCACAAATCCACCCACTCACCTTCTCCCCTTCACATAGGTAGACAGACATATTCACACGCCCACTGCTCAGCGACCAAAGCAAAATAATGACTTAGTGAGGGAAAAAAAGAATAATTTTTCCAGTGACCATTATTTTTTTAATTAACAAGCTCTAGCCACAAACAAGTAGTTGATAAACAGTTCTTTCATTATTAGACTATTTTTCAAAACTGCCTCATACACAATAGTTGGATTTTTCTATTTTTGAAAATGCTACCAAAATGTGTACGCACTTCTGAGTGTTGTAACTTTGTTTTCCAGTGAAAACAGATGCCCTTATCTGTTTTGCACATTGAAATGTTTTATTCACATTTTTGAAGTGAATGGGTGGGTATAGTAACAAGACAACGGCTCCCTGGGATGGTTGTTTGTAATGACAGTATCTGAGCTACAGCTGGAATCCACAGTCTGCCTGACAAGATTAATTAACTGTGAATTATGCCAGAGCAATTACAGAGCTAACATCAGAAACAAGGGCCAGCCCACTCAGCAAAGTCCTGCCAAGGTCTCCCCACTTTGTAGGTCTGGAGGAGGGGAGGCCGGCCTCTGCTACTTGTGTGTGTATTTAATGCTACCAGAGGCCTTCCCCAAATCACCCTTACCCTGATATCAGTGTGCCTAAAATCGCAGCATTAAAGAGTCATTCCTGAACTTTCTCAGTATTTAAAGTGTGAAGAATTAGAAAGATATTGCTGGAGTTTCTTCACAGTCATGGCAACTATTTTTATCTTTTCAAGAAGCTCAGATTATATGCCATATATTGGGAACAGATTCTATTCTGCCATATTAGAAATCAACTCTTTAAGAGAAAATATGAGCATAATAATGGGTTGTAGAGAGTGCACAGTTGAATTTGTGTTGGTATTTTTTGCTTTGTTGTGTTTTGTTGTTTGGCTTTCTCAATATTATAATTGACATGAACTCCTCAAAGGAAAGCCAGACCATTTCTTCTCCTTTTTCTCCCTGAGGTGTAGAACCGTACTTCACGTGTGGTGGCATGCAGTCCTGGGCTGGGAAACTCCTATCCCCAGTAAATTCTCTTGTCAGCACTATGTCTTAGTGCACATTTTATTCTACTTTTTATCCATTTACTTTTTATTTTGAATATAAACAACTCTTTCCTTTAAATATCCACAATGTTGGATCTGCTTGCTTATGTATTTATCACTTTCTCTTGTGTATCATATTTAATCTTAGAGCTCTTCATGGCTTGTAAGAACTTTTAAGTTAGATTTCTATATGATTGAACTTTATGTCCTCACACAAAGCAAAGCTCTTTACATAAAGATGCAAGCAAAACGCAAAGAACAAAAGTCAAATCCTCACATAAAGCGAAGCTCTTTAGAAAAAGATGCAAGCAAAGTGCAAAAGGCAAGAACCAAATACCTCCCAGCCCATTCCACAGCTACAGTAATGATATGATTGGCTACCAAATTTCTAGTTGCTGGCTTATAGCTGAAGGTGGTAGAATAAACATAGTCACATATTTCCTCTCAGTAGAGACCAGGAGAGGGGTTAATAGTGTGGATCAGAGATTTCAACAAGTATTTGATGGGGGGGTGGGATATAACAGTGGGAGATACAGAAAATAAGCAAGCTATTTCACCTTGGAGAATCTGAGCAAAGCTCAGGATTTGGCATCACCAGATGAGGTGGAGTGGGAATGAGGTGTGAAGTGTAAAGCATGAGATGAGTTGAAAGCTTATAGTACATGGAATAGTCAACTACTCTTGTACCCCCAGCCACAGAAAATCAGCAGCTTATTCCCTCTTTCCCTAAGAGGATGGGAGATGGGAGGATTATTTCCTGGAGACACTCATTAGGAAAGGCCTGAGCAACAGAGAAATCAGGCCTGAGAGAAGACATGGGTAAGACATGGGATGTAAACGGCAGAATGAATTGGAAGTCTGCAGTGGCAGTGATTGGATTATCTGTACTCTCTCCCCTGCCATACAGCACTGTTAATCAGGCAAGTAGCCCCTAGGTCAGTGTATTTCAAATTGCGGATTATGAAATCAGTTATGGTTAGTGAATTACAGCATCAGTTTAATGGGTCATAACCAACATTGTCATGGGTTGGGTTCTCCGGGAAGCAGACTCTGAGACAACGCTGACGGTTTCGAATGTTTATGAGAGCATTCCCTTGGCATCAACACCTGTAGAAAGAAATAGACCTGGACAAAGGAAGACATGGACCTGTGATTCGAGACCCAATGGCCTCCTTAGCAAAGCTCGCGGGAAACACTGAAGCTGGACTGGCTCTTCAGAGCTGTCCCAAGTCAGGCCACGATAGCCAGGATTTTATCCCCTTTTCTCTATTTGGAAATAGGTCTTTAAAGAGATAATTGAGTTACAATGAGGCTCTCGGAGTATAGCCCTAATCCAATGTAACTGGTGTCCTTATAAGAGGAAACACCAGGGGTGTGTACACACAGAGAAAGGCCATTTGAGCACAGAGTAAGAAGGTGTCTGTCAGCAAGCCCAGAAGAAAGGGCCCAGTAGAAAATAAACTGTTGACACCTTGATCGTGGACTTCTAGCCTCCAAAACTGTGATAAAATAAATTTCTGTTGTTTAAGTCACCCAGTCTGTGGTACTTTGTGATGGCAGCCCTAGCAAATTAATACCTCCCCTCTTACTGGATGTGGTCATCCCAGGAAGTGTGACATTAGGCATGGCAGCTCTCTGCACCGCGGTAGTCCTCTAAGGGGTTGACAGCTAAAGATTGCCCACCAGCAGCACTATTAGTGACTGGGGCAACTGGTCCTTCAATGCAGGGGTCTGCCTGGTACATCACAGGTCTGTCACAAGCATTAAAAAAAAAAAAAGTAAAGAAAGTTGAATGTATTAAACAGAAAACATCAGAGTACATTACATGTAGAAAAAGTAAATAGTGTTTCATGGAACTTTTTTGCCACCTCT
>PVKE010041211.1:0-14269 GCA_004027555.1 Craseonycteris thonglongyai | reverse complement strand
GGACCTGATTCTGGGAGCTGGGCACATAATGGGATGCATGGGTGATGTGATGTGGAGTTGTCCATTGGAAAACTGTCTGATTGTTACCAACCAATGTCACCCCATTAAATTTAACAATAAAAAAAAAAAAAAAAAAAAAAAGATTCTGAGAAAGCAATTGACACTCCCCATCAGCAGAAGTAGAAAGCTAAAGACACTTAAATTTTTTATGGGGAGAAGTTGTATTGTAATTTAGCCTGTATCAAGACCTAGATGAAATGCACATACATATGCACACAAATGTACACTCAGTAAAAGTACAAATAGGTATTGTTATGCCTGTTTTTATATATTGAAAAATGGACACTTAAATAGGATATTTTTAAGATCACAAAGTTGGTAAGCCCGAGAGCCAACACTTACTTTGATTGTGCCAGTCTATAAAATCCATAGTATTTTCCACCACATTTTCTTCCTCATTCAAGGGAAAACAATTAAATATTTGCTATGTGTATTTGGTTCTGTGAAACAGCCCAATATCTTGCCCTTCCAAGCTTCTAATGCAAATATCTAATTTATCATTCCCCCTCTTACACATCATGGTTCTGGGAATATCAACTAGGAATTGAAGCAACACAATTTCAGAGCTGACTTTTAAAAACAAATAATTTCCATAAATGTACTAATTTGTGTGGCACAAATAAGACGTTTAAATGTAGGAAAATATGGGAGGGGTTATAAGGGCTTTAATTAGCTGTTAAAACTTGACTGCTATTGCAGATTTCATCAGATTTAATTACTTAGGTAAACCTTCATTTGTTAATGTGTGCAATGTGTTAAGTACTGTGTTAGACAAGTCCTTAACACAAGACAAGCCATAAACACTGAACTTGTGTGCAAAAAAATGAACGATTTAATAAATAATTACAGTAAAGTTTGTTAAATGTTATAAATATATATTTCAGGGGCTTTTAACCTAGTCGGGAGTTGTCAGGGAAAGTTTTCAGGTGGAAGATTATGTTTCAGTTGACATAAAAAAAAAAAGTAAGAATTAATATGATGAATAGGGGTGGGTGATGCCAAAATATGAACCATTGACAGATGTCCCTATCTCATTAAGGAATACAACTTCTAGGAATAAAACAGTAAAGCAAAGGTAAGGTAATAAGTTATACGAAAGGGCCTGTCTCTCACAGTTTATTATTCAATATCAAGAAATAAAAAGCACCAGAAGTGTGGTAACAGGTATGATATTTCAGTTACAGCAGTCCATATAACTGAGATACAAAAGATGAACTTTTTCTTGACTAATTTTTGAGACCCTATCAGACAAATTACTGTATAAGCTTTCAGGTAAATTCAGTCCTATTGTGTAGTTTTTCAGACCACTTAACAAGAATTTAGCCACTTAAGGGGCACTTCAGAGATGCTGAAGGGTCATCTCCATATCACTCACTGCCTTCCCCTTAAGTGTCTTCTCCTATTTATCTTTTACATTTTACTTTTAAAATCACAGGATATGGTCCCAGCATGTGAGTTCCAAGTAGCAGTGTTCAGCTGGGAGTGTGTGTGTGGTGGTGGTGATGGGAAAGGCACATTTTTGAGTCTCATTTGAGCAACAGTATGGTAGAAATCTCCAGAGCTGCTCTAGGCTGCCTTTTGTGCTAATGCCTCTGTATCTTGGATGGAGCCCAATGCTGGCTTAGGTGCACATTCAGCCCCTTTGAGCTCATCGTGGGCAGTGTATGTGACACTGTCTGAGATGAACCCCTTTTTCCCTGGGGTGGTTTCTTGGCTTACTCACCCAGCCAGCCTCCACTGTTCACTCTGGGCCTATGGAGAACATATAGATCTGCTCATGCTACCTTCAGATCTGTGAGAAACTAAAGGAGTTATCTAAATACATCTCATAATAATGTCACTATCTTTTCCCCAGGGCATATTTGGGGACTTTCATTCTTGTGCTGGAGCTGGAAAAAAAGACATCAGTCTCTGCTTCACTTAAACTTGCCCTAATATTATATAAGGAACTCCTTTCCTCAATTGGTATTGGAAGAGTGGACACAAATACCATAGACACCTACTCTGCCTTCCTCCATCTCTTCTTTCAATGTCCATTTTATGTTTAGTTCAGGGTTTCTCAGCCTTGGCACGATTAATATTTGAGGCCAGATAATTCTTTGTTACGGAGGCTCTCTTATGCTCTGTGGAGAATGTTTAGCAGCATCCCTGGCCCCTACTCACTGGATCTCAGTATCATCCTTCCAATTTTAACAATCAAAAATGTTGCTAAGTGTCCTCTGGCAGACAAAATTGCCACCCTACCACTCTCCCCACAAGGTAACAATTTAGTCTACTCTAGAGCAAAGGATGTAAACTGGTTCTATAAAAAAAAACAAAACAAACAAAAAAAACATTTAATAATATTTTTAGTCTCTCATACCTGAAATCTAGTTTTTATTATTTTTCTCTTTGATTTTAGAGATACTATAGAGTTGATTCACATTTTTTATTTGCTGGTAAACCTCCTTTCCCTCAGGGGTACTTGTAACCACATATCTCCCAGGTTGAGAGTCAGAGGCCAACGGAACAAACATTTCTCACTGGTCAGTGCTTCTATGCCACAAATTAATAGTTTACATATCATCTGCCACAATGGTTTTACCAGACATCTAAAAAAGGGTTCATTGTACAAAGGTAAGTAATTAACATTGTTTCTAAGAATTTGGCCCATGCATTTATTGACTTAAAAACAAAACGAAACAATCTGTACATATGTGTAGAACTCAGTTTAAAAAATAACCAAATATCAGCTATATGACTATCCTCGATAATTCTCATATGAGCTACTTCTTTTCTAGTCTCTTACTTTGGACTCAGTTATCATCAGATTGTTGACACTTAGAATCCCAAATTACCATTATTACTTTATCTATCACATCTTACCTCCTTTTAACTTTCTACCTGCTGCACTTTCTGCTGTGATAGAGGGAAAATGATTCTGAAAACCAGACCATATCACTCTTGGCCAAACCACACTATATTTGTTTTAATGTGATACACACTCCGGTAGATGGACTTCTAGAAAGCACACATATCATTTTGGTGTGTCTTTAAGCAAATGTTTTCCATCCTATAGCTCTGTGCTTAGAAGCTTTACAATTAATTTATGATAAATTTTGGAGTAAAAGAGAAAAAACAATTTTTAATGGGAATACAACTTTAAGTTTAATGAAAATAATGTACAATCAATTGATATGAGAGAGAGGGAGAGGCAGAGGCAGAAGGAGAGAGAGAGAACTGAAACTGTTTGGAATTTATACCATGAGTAGTCAATCTAGTTCATTTTAATTTTCCCACTATAAATGTCTGGTTTTGCATATTACAATAAACAGAAATTTAAATTACTGCAGTTAGATTAATGGCATAAAGAAAATATTAATAAGAATAACAATATTAGGAGTAATAGTGCATTTTCAAACAAGGGTATTTATCCTGCCATGTTCTAAAACAACAAATACATAAATAACCTGATAGCATAATTTTTGAAATATGAATTTTACCAAAGACTAATTATTTTTCTATAAAAATATTATCACAGGATTAAGTTTTAAAAAAGTTATTTCCATTATAAAATGAAGCTAATTAAAATTATACACAACAATTGGAAGAGGTTATAAATTTGTTTCTGAGTCCTTACTCATTTTGAAAATTCCAATATCTAGTACAATTTAGGTACATAGTAAGTACTTAATAAATTTGCATTCAAAGAGTAAAAGAATTGAAGTTTTTATAGAATAATATGTGTACTAAATAGAGAAATAGAATAACCAAAAAAAAAAAAGACATGTTACAGTTTTGAAGTATGTCTACACAAATCTTGTAAAATAGGCTGAAAATGTTATTACGGGGAAGTTAAAGAGAGAAATTATAGAGCATTAACAAAGAATTTACCACATGTGGTAAGTCCCTAATGAGTTCAGTTTCCTGGTATTTACACCATTGTGTAACCCCCACCTTCTAGTGGAGACAGGACCTAATGACTCCCATGGAATATGGCATTGAAGAATGTCACTTTGGTGATTAGGTTATGGAAGACTGTGGCTTCTGTCTTCTTCATACTCCCTCTGGCTCTTCAGGCTTGTTAACTGAGATGAAGTCAGATGCTGTTTTGACACATGGAGAGACCCATGTGAAAATGCAAAGCAAATGGCATCCAGCAAAAGCCAGTGAGGGACCAAGGCCCTTAGTCCAACAATCCACACACAAATTAATTTTGACAACAATCATGTGCATGAAGTTGAAAGTTTTTCCTTTCCCAGTAGAGCTTTGAAATGATTACAGCCCAGCTGACATGTCAATTGCAGCCTGTGAGAGACCTGGAGTTAGAAGACCTAGGTAAGTCTTTGTGCTCAGATTTGTGACTCATGGAAACCATGAGATAATAAGTGTTACTGTTTTAAGATGCTGAGGAAAATCTGTATGTTGATCAAGAATGTTTCTCCCAAAATTGTTCTAGGATCTTCTACATGAAGGCACAATTACAATTACAGAACACAAATGCTGAATTTAAGAGCTAAATTAAAGTAGGACCCAGTGGATGGGGCTGCCCCACCACACAGCCCTGAAAATGTCCTCACAGCTCTCCACAGACAGAAGGAACTAGAAGAGCTCTACTCCTTTCCTAGGCAATAATTTGAGTTAAAGCTGAGGTAGGGTGGGTTTGGAGGACTACAGTAAAGATGCTGATGAGTCAGAAATGATTTCTTAGGTGGAAAAGGAACCACTGTAGGGGCAGACATTGTGTAAATTGGAAATGTGTGACCCAGCTTGGTACATGAGGGACTTGCATAACACTAAAGCCTGCCACGTTCTGTGTACCAAATTCTCTTCTAGCGTCTGTGAGCAAGGACTTAGCTGGGTGCAGTATTGGGCCTGGCAGATTTTCTATGAGAATTAGTTGCCAAACTGTAAAGAACCAATGATGGAAAGAAAAGCCAGATTTCTTTTTCTAAATGAAGCTTTCAATGCTATTTACAACTTGATTGGGGAAGTCAGAGATAGATGTGCATGAACTTGAATGACAAGTCAAACTGGCAATAAAAGAGATGCCACATGAGTTTAGAGGAAACAGACCGTGCAGGCCTCTGTGAATTGGATAAGATTAATGAGAGGAGTAAAGGAAACAGGACTTAGATGGGCTGAGAAGAGGGCTTGGGAAACTGGGAGCAAAGGCGTGAAGGGTATGAGGCACACAGCATGTTCATGGCCAGTGAAGAAACTGCTTTGACCGCTGCAGAGAAAGTAGGAGGGGCCACAGAAGATGAGGCTGAATCTGGGGCTGGGCTGGTGGTGGAGGGCCATTGTGCCAGGCTGAAGAGTTTAGATTTTCTTTCAGAAAAAAAGATGTCAGAGAAGGTTTTGAGCAAGGTAATTTGTTATGCAGATACATTCCACATGAAGGAACCATGCCACCACCACCAGAAAGTCATTTTTCTTTCTAGAAGAGCTTTACAATCCTGAGGTCAATAAACTAGCTAACTCACTTCACCTAGAGGTGACACATTAAAAAAAAAACCCCAAAAAAACACAACGTTGATTTTCTCACAATCACTGACATGAGTTTTAGCTAAAATCTTGCAAAGAGGTATAGCAATAGAGGGTAAAACTCTGGAATTTAGAATGAGTTGAAGGGTTGTAATAAATGGAAGTAATGGTTGTGAGGGGGACAAGGCTGCAACTGATCAAAGCAATAGAGGAGAAGCTGTTTTAAGTGGCTGGCCTATCAGCATCTTTGTCACTCAAGCCATCAGTGAGCACTTGCAATATTTCACATCATCATGCAAAGCTCTGTGAAGACAAAAATTATTAAAACTTGTTCACTGATCTCAAGAGTATATACAAGGGATGTCAAAACAATATTTACATGTTTTAAGAGATGTTATCTATGTATTACTTTTCAATGTTGAATTGAATTATGGTAGCAATGTGTAGCATGATGCTTTCTCAAAAGATGGTGTTAGTCAAATGAATGCTAGCAATACCATATGACAGGCAGGGCAGTAAAAGAAACTGGTGGAAGAACAGTCATTGTGTAAGGAGTACAAGACCATTTTGAAGTGGTATTTGAAATTTGGGAATGCTGTGGGAATACAACGACAATAAAGGTGTGAATATGCAACAGAACCTCCAACATGCCTAACAATTACACTCATTTGTGATAAGTTTCTGATGCATGGTAAATTGAAATGGCATGTGCAATGGTACAAGTGGACATTTTGGTCAACATTGCTCAAGCAGTAGTTTGTCATAATTGCAAGTGTTTGGATGCTGATGCTAACTACTTTGAGCACTTCTTGTAATTGCAGAAGTCAAATGTGACTTATATTCATCTTTTGTTACTGGTATACTCGTATATTGAGTGTTACAATTTTAATACAGTTTTTTTTTCTTTCTTAAAAGTGTATACACTTATTTTGGCACCCTAATACACATAATTGTATTATAACATTGTATATAAAATTGTATATATTTAATTATACCTATAATTGTACACATATAATTGTAGTATAATAGGAGAGGCAGACACACACATACACATATGTGTGAATACACACATACATCTTTCACTGTGATACAATGAGGTGGAGGCTTCCAACTAACAGCACAATTTGTTTTTTTTTTGTTGTTTTTTTTTTTTTTTAAATATATTTTTTTTAATTTATTTTTATTTTTGACAGAGAGAGAGACACACACACAGAGACAGAGACAGAGAGAGAACTGAACTGGGGGAGCTCCCAGCTCAGCATATGGTTCCGCACGGGTCGGGGCCGGGATTCGATCCCTGGTCCCCGGCGATGCAAAGTGAGCGCTCAACCCACTGAGCCATCCCGGCTTCCCCTAACAGCACAATTTGGAGCTGAGTATAGTTATTTTTTTAGAGGAGATCTGACTCTTCACACTGGATGATCAAGGAAGGCTCTCTAAAACATACTGCCCTTGTACTGAGCTCAGAAGGATAGAAGACTAAGAATGAATGAGAAAATGGAGGATGAGATCTACATTTTCAAAGGCTCAGAGGCTGGAGAACATATTATGTTTGGCTGGGAAAGGCTGGAGGGAAGAATTCTCTTGAAGAAACAACTAGATTTGAGTATAGAGGTAAGCAGGTGCTGGCTAACAAAAGCCCATGTGCCTCATATAGTGAAAACTTTATTTTTAAATCTATAATTATATTAATGTATTAAAAATGTTGATCAAGGAATTAATCAAAATAATAATCAGATTGACATTTTTATAAAGGCATTGCTTTCAACTAATATAAGAAAAATAGCGAGTATATTGTAGATTACTGAACACATGAATTGTAGCATGTTTATTCCATGATAATATGTCAGATAAATAGTAATTATTGTATGACCTTGATGTTCACTTGGACTGATAATTGGATATATTGACTTCTAAAGGTGGATGACAGTCTCTTAGAGGCCTACTTTAAGTGTGTAAGATGATAGAATATTTAGAGATTAAATTAGATTCTGGTCAATTCCTCTGATTTGCTTTACATCTGAAGATCTAATAGAAAAAGACCTGCACTTTGTGTGCCAATGTGCTGTAGACCTAGAATCATCTGATTAACTGGGAGAATTTGAGAGTGCACAACAAAGGTAAGACTTCAAGGACTGAAGTGACTTTCATGGCCTATGAAAGCCAGGACTTGTCATGTTTATTGCCTGAGAAGACCTTGAGCTCTTTTCATCCAGTATACATATATAAAATTAGAGTTTTAACTGAAGCTATTGAACAGTGATATAAAAATAACCATCAAGGGCACTGAAATTTTCTGAGATGTGTCCTTGTGTGGCTGTATAAGTGATACAATAAAACAATCCGATGTGGAACCAGAGAAGCAAAAAGGATAGAAAGCACAGTGAAACAACAGTAAGAAAGTGTCATGAAAATCATAGCAGTAAAGGGAATACGTTTTTCTTTCAGGCAGTGTGAACACCTACAAAGAACTCAAATAGACCAACAGTCGATGGCAGCGCTTCCTTGGGTATGCTTATTAGATGATTCTAACTTAGATTCTAACTGAGCTGGAGGCATCCCAAAGGAAGAAATGTCAGCAGAATATAATACTATTGATCTGACATTTACACATAAAATGATCTTTCAACAATCTTTGCTGAGGCATTCTATTCCGACTTTTATTTTCTCCACAATGCACAGAATAGTAAACTCAGTTCATCTCTAATATTAGAAATGCTATAGGAATCTGACATGAACTTACATTGCTCTTCCAACTCTCCTATAAGCATTAGTTAGGGAAGGTAATAGGAGAGATGATGACTATAAATGGAATTGATTATTTCTCAGGAAAGAAAAGAAGAGAGAAAGGATGGATAATAATCAGTTTCTCTCAGCTTGGTAGTCAACATCTGTGACAATTATAAGAAGAATAAAATAGATGTAAAAAAGAGAAAAAGATACTTCTAGTCAAATGAAATCTGCTTTGTCAAATAGTCACTTAGGAAATATACAATAATAGAATGTATATATAATTGATAAAAATTGAGGTAACTGTTATTTTAGAATTGTCTTGAGAATATGTTTTTTGACTCCTCAGAAAAATGAAGAAGGCAAATAGAAAATTCAAACTGCAGGATAACCGAAGAAAATGAAGCAGAATAATGAAACCAGGTAAAGCAAATACCCTAAAGTGAGGTCTTGGGATAAACATGAATTTCCAGCATCACTATTTATCTCACTCTTCTTTCTTTGGCTATAGTTCAGAACACTCCAGATCAATAGACATAAGAATAATGGATTTTTGCTAAGTAAAATAATTACTAAAGTCATATTTACAAAAGTTTGGAGAGCCTATTCAAGTGAAAAACCCAACTAAGTGTTTTATGTTGTTCAGACTGACCAAATTTTAATAAAAACTCCTGTTTGCTTAGCTCTACCATAATGGCACTCAATGAATTACACTTATAGAAAGACCAGTAACTTGAATATTTCTCTTTTAAATGAAACCATATAAAATAAATGTTTTTAAAATTAGATCATCACCCGAAGAGCTTGAGAAGAGCCAACTTTCAGTGACTTCTGAAAGAAAAATATCTTCATTTCCCATTCTTTCCTATATACAGAAGTATTGCAAACTGACAAATAACTTTATAAGATCGGGATACTGTCTGATATGTCTAATCAACACAATTTAGCATCTTGCGATACAATTTTCCAAATCCTTCTTGGTTTCTACATTGTAAGTGCATAAACTTTCAACTCTGTAAACTTTGGAGATAATAAAAGACAAAAAGCCCACATTAACACACATCCGTGCAAGTGCAGATGTGCTTGCTCACATGTACACACACATTTTTTTCTTCCATACCCACAACCTACACAGGCAGGCAGTAAAGAAATGCATCTTAGAAAGTTTAAGCCAAAGGTGAGAAGAATTGAACTGTTTTACCTTGGATCCCAAGCAGTTCATAGTGGAAGAGGTGATAGGGTGATGACTATGGCATTTTGTAACATTCTGAATAGGTGTTGATGTCTTTTTAACCATCGAGGGGGAAACAGGCTGATTTACTTCATTTGGAACCAGAAACCAGACCTAGCAGGTGTTTTGTTGCATTAAGCATATGGACCTCAAAATGTCGATAACACCCCTACTGCTTTCATTTTTTAAGTTAGCCTATTAATAACATCTGACAGCTGGGTCAAAAGCATATGCTATTTAGCCTTGTGGCATTTGGGCTCATCAGGACACCAGCAGTGATTATTCAACCTTGAGTTGGAATCTTGTGGTTTTTTTTTAATTATGACTCTTCACTAGAGTAAAACAACCTATAAATTCTAGCCAGAAAACTGTAATGTTATCTATGTACTGTAACTGAATTTACTGGTCCAAGTAGCCAAATCCTCTTATGCATGAAACAAAATCAACCTTCAGAGTAGATAGAATGACTTTGTCTATAGTGTTATGATTTAAGTGGTCTTGGCATTAAATACTTCTCAATGAAGATATCCCCAAAGAGGGAAACATTCCATTTATTCTCTGCTGTTCTATGACTAGAAAATCTTCACAACTAATTTGGGTATAAAGTGGTGAATGTTAAGGAGTTTAAAGGAAAGGTCATTTAGTATAGTGGGTAGACAATCTATAATAAAAAAAAAAGATGATTGCTACTACTAATTGTGAAAGCTAATATTGATCTGGAGCTCACTGTTTGAACTTTTATACACTGGGCATTCATGGATCTGTTTACTCTTCACAGCCAAAGAATACTAAATCTTAGGTATGAAATCTTTACACCCAATTTCTGAGAATCAGATCTGGCACAGGAATTGAACACCTGGGTTAGAGAACCATTATAAAAATCAGAAGTCAACATTCATTTCTCAGAATAGACATTGGAACAGGGAAGCTCAGAAAAAGACAAATGGGAGCGTGTGGTATGTGAGCATGAATACATTTCTCTGTTTATGAATCAATAACCCAGAGCTCTATTTGTTGGATTCCAGAAATACAAAGTAATACCAAAGTCTAATTCAAAGAAAACAAAGTAAAAAATTCTCTTAGGTGCTATTTATATATTTATTTTACTTTTTTTTGTTGCTGATATTCTCTCTCCATCTTCTCTGAATCAATTTCGATTATTTGATAGTGAAACCTGAGCAGACAGAGAGTAGACCAGAAAGATCTGATGAAGAGGGCAACACTTATTTTGAGCCTGTTGTTTAAAGCTGAGGGCATGATTCTGCCAAACATGCTACAAACATTCCCCAGTTGACAGAATATAGAATGAGAATTGGAGTCCTTCCTATTATAGGAATAAAAGCAACAAAATATGAATGTTGTAACAATATTTTGATGCTCAGGCCAGACTTCTTCCAGGTTATCTCTGGAAGAAGCTTTTGAAAATTAGTTTTGAGGACTGCAAAATCATGGAATACCCTGACTATCAAATAGTAGAAATAAAGCCAGCACTTAAAACTACTGAAGTTCAGAGAGAAAAAACACTATGTCTCCTTTCTTGGCAGTTGAAGTCTGTACCAGAGTCCAGGGGGACTGACATTGAGACCACAGCTGTAGCTATGAACCAGGGCAAGACAGCAGCAAATGGGTCTTGTTACACAGATGTATACCTGTTTCACTTGCTTGCAACAATACCAAGGATTCTGACCATTTCTGAAGCAGTATTCCTTACTGAAACCTGAAGTTGCTTTGTATTTTCAAATATAAATATGTAGAATTTTATTCAAACAGCAACTCAGTTCCTGGAGCCCCAGAACTAAATGAGCACCTGTCAGCCCTCCCTGTCCACTCCAGAGGGAGTGTTTACTATATTTCCTTAGTGACTTGGAAGTAAATGTAAGTGATGGTATCCAGCTCTGAACCCACAACAGAAATTTACATTTTATCACTAAGCTTTTTTTTTTAAGATTTATTTTTATTGTTTTTGAGAGAGAGAGAGAGAGACAGACAGAGACAGAGAGAAGAGGGAGGGCCCAGAGCAGTCTCCATAGTTGATAGCATTAGTTTTCCATATAGTTTCACTCCACAGGTGGGTGAAGAGCTGCGCAGGGCAGGAACTGGGCTGGGAGCCTCCTGCATAGGCGCTGGCAAGAACTGAACTAGGGGCACACCCCAGTTCAGCACATGGGTCCGCATGGGCCGGGGCTGGGATTTGATCCTCGGTCTCCAGGGCTGCAAAGTGAGCACTTAACCCACTGAGCCATCCCAGCTTCCCGATGAAATTCACATTTAATCACTAAGCTTGCTAGAGGACATTTAACTTTCTGTCTATCTGTGAGTATGTCCGGGAGAAGCAAATGTTGAAATGTTTCACTTACTTTAAGTTTAATCACAGTAACCTGCACATACAAAACTGGTTTAATTTTTAATTGAAATGTTGCAACCATCTGTAAAAGAAAACATTCTAGAAATCATAAAAAAAAATTAATATCAGAGGTGTGCATCATAATTGTTTTGTTGTTTTAGAATGCTTAGTAACACAATTTGTCAATCAAGTAACTTTTCTGCTCCCAGTAGAATCCGCTTTCCATGTAGTGACACTGACTTACAATGACTTTGAAGGAGAAATGTGCTCCTGTTGATAGTGTTTGAATACTCCATGAGAAAAACAAAAACATATTCACCTACCCTTGAGTAATACTTGGGAGACGCAGAATTTGAAATTTCATGTAACCTTAATAGGAATCTCCTCCCAACCATGATTGAAAAGAAAGTATGCCCCCCTCCCCCATTCCTAAACCAGAGATGTTATACAGTAATTATTTCTCATTTCACTGTGATTTGTATTTTATCTGACATCAGTTATTTACCCAAGTTAAAAAATTATGTACTTAACTAATTTAAGCCAGGGTGGTATTTAAATTATTTTATCTGTAAAAATCATCAATATTGTTTTTACTCTTCATTGCAAATTGACTAAAGTTATTTAACACTGATTATTTCCTCTTACAAATATTTTTAAATAAAATGCTAGTATGAAAATAGAAGTGTTTAACATAAATATTGCTTCAATAAATAAATCATACAGTGAGAAAAGGTAAGATCAGCAAGAGATGTTTACCAGTTTCTGGTAAATGGCATATCATATAAAGAAAGTATCAGATACAATGAGGAGAAATATGTTTTCTGACAGCACACTTCAGTGTCCTTATGGCACTTCTGACTGGTAAATACACCCCTGCTAGCTGTCTGATACAGTAGAAGCTTGTAAGAACTGTGACATGGCTAGTCATAGCAATTGTCAATTCAGGTGGGCATATCACTTGTGGAGACTTCTGAAGTCACACATCAGCCCTCTTTTCTCTCTACTTTGATATAAATGCCAATCACCATTCCTGTAATGAATCTCGTTACTTAATCTGGAGAGTATAGTGTGGCCCATTTTTTTCGTCAGTTGGGACAGTAAACGTGCAGTAATAATATCTCATCCTTTCCAACACAAGTTGAGGCCATCTCAAGATTCGTTTCTTCCAAACCAAGTTCATGAAAAATGGGCATTGTCGCCCAGCTGCGGTGCTCACAACTGAACATGATGTGAAGGGGAGATCCAAAGTCAACCACTGGCACCTGCTCCTTTGTCCCCTCATGACCTCTTAAACTGCTTCTTCAATTATTGTGTCAGGTGACAGAACTCTGCTGTTTTAGGAAAGCAGGGGGAGAAGTACTATAGTGGAAAAGACTTCAGAGAAAGATGCTGGCAGCGTCTTTGCTTATATTATTGAAATCCACCCAAACCAGAGTTTTTAAGAAACATGATAAAACACATTAAATGCTCTATATCTTGTTCCAGACCATCAGTAATTTCTTTTTAACAAGAATATAAAGAGATAGTTAAGATAAGTATTATGAATTAATATGGCAGAAATTCCTTACATTTTATCCTTCCAGCTTTGCCTTTTGTAGGAGGTAGAGCACAAGTATCAGGTGGAAAAATTGTCAAAAGCAAATATGTAGAATTTTTTTCAAGCAAACACCTAATTCCTGGAGCCCCAGTATTAAATGAGCATATGATTATCTGACCTCATAATCTTTGATTTCCACTCTGGATAATGATTCTAGATGCATGGTCTACATTTCACCATTCTTTAGCTGAGACTAAAGGGAAATTTCTTAACTTTTCATATATCTCCACCATATGAAAAATTGAAAAATATAATTATATTTCCTTACTTTTTTGTGATAATTAAATAAAAATATAATGTAAAAACATTTAGCATATTTTATACATAATAAGGTCATTAATACTCTTGTTTGCATCATCCAGATCATTTTCATAAATATCTTTTAAATATTATATCAACTTCCCCATAATATCAGCATATAACTCAAGTAATTTTTTTTTCTATTTTATTCTTTCTTTTATTCTTAACTATGTATATTTTCCCATTGGCAACTTGATCATTCATTTATTCATTTGATGTAAAATGTGTCAGAGGCAATGATAGAAGACTGGGGATAATAACCTAATTGTTTTATTGTCATTACTTACACATTTGTTTTGGTTTCTTTATTTCTTTTTTTATTTTTTTTAATTTATTTTTGACAGAGAGAGATACAGAGACAGAGAGAGAACTGAACTGGGGGAGCTCCCCAGTTCAGCATATGGGTCCACACGGGCCAGGCCCGGGATTTGATCCCTGGTCCCTGAAGCTGCAAAGTGAAAGCTTAACCCACTGAGCCATCCCGGTTTCCCCTGGTTTCTTTCTTTAATCATAAGATGAAAGCAGATATACCCATATAATA
>PVKE010041210.1:0-14271 GCA_004027555.1 Craseonycteris thonglongyai | reverse complement strand
GCAGTCTCCATAGTTGACAGCATTAGTTTTCCATATAGTTTCATTCCACAGGTGGGCACAGGGCTGTGCAGGGCAGGAACTGGGCTGGGAGCCTCCCACATAGGCCCCGGCAAGAACTGAACTAGGGGCACAGCCCAGTTCAGCATATGGGTCCACATGGACTGGGCCCGGGATTCGATCCTCAGGCTCTGGGGCTGCAAAGCAAGAGCTTATCCCGCTGAGCCATCCCAGCTTCCCCCATGATCTTTTTAATATCTAAATAATACTTTTTGCTTTAAAAATGTATTTTGTCTGATGTGACTATCTCAGCTTTCTTTTAATTAGTATTTGCTTGGCATATTTCATCTTTTCACTTTCAATGTTTCTGCAATCCTATTTTTTAATTTTAATTTGATTTTTTTTGTTGTTAAATTTATTGGGGTGACATTAGTTGGTAACAATTACATAGTTTCCAGGTATATATTCTACATTACATTGTCTATGCATTGCATTATGTGCTCACCACCCAGAATCAGCTCTTCCTCCATCACCATATATCTGGTTTAATTTTTTATTTTTGATCTTTATTTTCTTCTGTTTCTTATAGTTAGCATATAGCTGGATTTAAAAAATGACAATCTTTCCTTTTAACTGGAGAATTTAATCTGTTTTCACTAAATCCTGATTACTGCTTGATTTGGATTTAAAAAACCTTTTTCATTTTTTTATACCTATGTTTAAATATTTATTTCTCTTTTATTGTCTTTTGTTTTGTATTGATTAATACCAGTTGCCCAACTTTTCCACACTAGTTTGAAAATTATATATATATAGTACTCTATTTCAATCACTAACAATTCTAAAGAAGTATTAATATTTTTATTCTCCTTCTGTATGACACAGGAAATCAAATGCCTTAGCTTCAATTTTCTTCTCTTCCTTTAATTCAAAATGATTATTGCCATAACTTACTGTTTTAGTCTACATTGATATTTTAGCCCCTAAAATGACTGTAGTTGTTACTATTTATATAGTCAGTGTTTATTTGTTTACTCTATGTTTACCATTTACTTTGCTCTCTAGTCCTTCTTGTATCTTAATACCTACTTTCGAGAACCATTTTCTTTCTTTCTTACATACAAGCATGTCCAACCTGTGGCCCAGGATGGCTTTGAATGAAGCCCAACACAAATTCTTAAAACATTATGAGATTTTTTTCCAACCTCTTTTTTATTTTTATTTTTTAAAGCTCATCAGCAGTGTTAGTGTATTTTACGTGTGGCCCAAGACAATTCTTCCACTGTGGCCCAGGGAAGCCAAAAGGTTGAACACCACTTCTTTTTTTTTTTTTTAAATTTATTTATTTATTTATTTTGACAGAGAGAGAGGGAGAGAGATACAGAGACAGAGACAGAGAGAACTGAACTGGGGGAGCTCCCAGTTCAGCACATGGTTCCGCACGGGCCGGAGCCGGGATTCGATCCTCGGTCCCCGGCGCTGCAAAGTGAGCGCTTAACCCACTGAGCCATCCCGGCTTCCCGAACACCACTTCTTTAGAAGCTTCTTTAGTGAGTTTCTGTTAGTAACATATTCTCTTAATTTTGATATATTTGAAAATATCTGTATTTCACTCTCAGTCTTTAACATAAATTTCATGTGGTAAAGAATACTAGGTTGACATTTATTTTAGCACTTTAAACATCATTTTACTGGTTTCTGGAATATATTGTTTACAATTGAGAAATCAGCTGTCAGTCTAATTTAAATTTTAAGTAACTTTTTTTTTTTTTCTCTCTGCTTGTTTTAAAGATTTCTTTGCTTTTGATGTTACATACTCCCTATAATGGGTCCAGGTTTGTTTGTTTCTTTTTTTATTCTCATCTTCCTTTCCTGTGCTTCCTGAATCTGTGGATTTTTCCATTGAAAAATTTCCAGTCATACTACTTTTACCTCGTTCTGTTATCTCTTTTTTGGACTTCAGATTAGGCATATGTTGGACCTTCTTTTCTATCTTCCATGTCTTTTATCCTCTTGCAATTAAAAAGAAAAGTCTCTATTTTTATGCTGTATTTTGTGAGTTTTTCCAACCTTTTAAAAATATATTCATTCTCACTCCATTGTATACAGTTTAGCTTACCAACTGAGTGTATGACTTAAATTCGTATGTTTTTTTTTTTTTTGTTGCAGTCTTATTTTGGTATTTTTCCAATTTAAATCATTGGTTTTGATTTTTTTTTTTTGTTATACTCTCAGAATGTTCTTTTTTAAGAAATTTTTTAAATGTATTATTTATTATTTATTTATTTATTTATTATTTATTTATTTTTGACAGAGAGAGAGAGAGAGAGAGAGAGAGAGAGAGAGAGAGACAGAGACAGAGAGAGATACAGAGACAGAGAGAGAGAGAGAGAACTGAGCTGGGGGAACTCCCCAGTTCAGCATATGGGTCCACATGGGCCGGGGCCGGGATTTGATCCCCGGTCCCCGGAGCTGCAAAGTGAGTGCTCAACCCACTGAGCCATCCCAGCTTCCCCTCAGAATGTTCTTTAAATACATTAAATGCATTTATGTAATATTTTGTGTGTGATAATTATAATATCGGCAATCTGTATGTTTCTGACCCAGCAGTTTTTTTCTGTCTTCTGGTTCTTGCTCATGGTAGCTGTTTCCTTATATATTTGGTGATTTTAAAATTTGAGCTAATGTTACTAGAAACTATCTGTGATTAAATTCTGAGGCTTGAGTTTAAAGTGAGAGGATTTGCTGTACTTTTGCATGACTAACTCAGGATTATTTAAAAAGAAGATTTCAGCCTACTTGTATAGTGTGGATTTTTTTCAAAGCATATGAACTTGTGTTATTGGGGAGATATTTCTTACCTTGTTCCATCCAGGACCCAGTTTGAATCAGACAGTATCTTCATGAACTTTTAGTGTACTGACTTCTATTTGTTATTTCCTCTGAGGAAAGAAAGCCAAGCACAGAAGCCTATGTTGGTTTGAACTGCATGAGAGAGATACAAGATTCTTTCTATGCAACTTTCTAAAGTGTAACGGGAGGAAAGAAGGCTATAGGAAGGGATTTGGTTTAGCATAAGACAGACTGCCACCAAATAAAAGGAACCGTTTCATGAGGCCGTGAACTTCCTGGTTACGAGAAGGATTCCAGGACAGGCTAGTCAGCTACCTGTTGGGAATGTGGTAAAGGGGCCTTAGACATGGAGGAATGAATTGAATTGATCAAGAATGCTGCCATCCTCTCCTTCCCCTTGCTTGATGCTGATTGGTTGCCAGAATCAAAGCCGTGACACTCAAGAAGAAGACTCCTTCCCCTGGCCATCTGAAAGTTTATAATAATGGCTTGCCAGGTCAGCTGTCTGCCCGCATGTGGTTCCTTGACACCTGGCACCGGAGCTGTCTGGGCCTGACAGGCTTCTCCAGAGCATGTGACGCCTGGGTTGTGTGGGTCTGCTGTCCACACGGCCGCCTCTCTGGGCTCTGTCAGGTGGCCATGGTTTGTCTTGGCCACCTTGCTGTTAAGGGGGAGGTAGACGGAGGGTGAGGGCAGGATGAGTGAGCAACAGGTGTTAGCGGGAGTCTAGACAGAAAAGTATCCTTATACCCACAGGATCATTCGTTTAAAATAGCTCTTTCCCCAAATATTCTTCTGGTGGCATTGGGCCCGTCTGTGCTGTGGTTTAAGATCATTTGGCAACTCTCATTTTTGCAATCAGAGAAGGGCTTCTGGGGCCATAAAATCATCAGTGAGCTAAGCCAATTAGCTCAGCCAGAAGAGAATTATCCACATCAGCTCTGGTACCAGGGCAGCTTTACACAAGCTGATTTTACAAAGTTTCAGTGTTTTGCTTGCCTGTTTTCCTCCAGGGCAGTCATAGTTGAACTGGGACGAGACCCTGGCAGATGACGCCTTTGGGTGCCTTGTTAATTGCCCATGGAGAAGCTGGGTGAAAAGCGTTCACATGCTCATGCTTGGGATAGGAAGGAGAGGAGGGTTGCCCTGCCATTATGGGTAATTTGTTTATATGAAGAAAGCAGTAAAATGCCTCTCTTTCGTAGGGGAGGAATTCGATGCTCTGGCAGAGTTCAGTCATTAGAGACAACGATGATCCTCTAGCAAAAGAGCTGAGGGATCCGCGGGCCCCTCGATGGAGTTCAGGCTGATAATAGGGTTAAAGCCAAGGGTCAGTCTGGGTATAAACTCGAGGGACTGTTCTGTGTTAGTGCAAATTAGTGTTCAAGGTTCCATGTGAACTTGTGCATAGATAATGTCATGTTATTCTAGTACGCAGTGGACAGTGAGTCCATAGGTGAACTTGAGAAACAAGACCTGAGTTTGTAATCGATTCCCTGACCCCCAATAGTTTCTTTTTTGCTCTGGCCCTTGTTACAATAATACCTCGAGCTGTGCACAGAAATAAATAAAAAAAGAGATAAGGGTACAAAAAAGCCCACCCACCATAGAAAGTTACTGGTAACCTTTTTAATGTATATCCTTTTTGATCCTTCGCTGTGTGTTTCTTTCTTTTTATAGAAATAGAACTAGTCTTTTGTCATCTGCTTTTCCCACTTTTTTAATATTGATTCAATCAACAAATATTTAATGAGTGATTACCATGCACCTGACCCTGTTCTAGGCGTTGAGGCTACATTGATGAACAAGACAAAGCTCTTGCTCTCATGGACCTCATGTTCATGTAACCATTCTATAAGGAGCATGTTTTCATAGCCAGAGTCTCAGCATTTGGGGGAGCTACCATACTATTCCATGGTATACATGGACTTAATTATATCCGACTGTTGGAAATTCAGATGGTTGGCAAATTTTTGGATTTCAACAATAATTTGATGAATAACTTTGTAGCTAATATGTGTGTGACCTTTATGAGAGATAAAGGCTATAGTGGAAAATTAATAAAACGAAACATTCCCTCAGGTAAGGGAATAAATGTGCACTCTCCAGTCATGACCTGCAGGCAATCAGTCCCAAAGATGCGAGAGCCCATTATGGATCACTGACAGACTGGCTGACTGCATGGTGTGGGTTGGGACAGGCCAGCCGCGTGTGGATGACCGTGTTTGAGTTGACTCAGGTGGCCTAGCTGGCAGCTCTCAGACCTATGGATCAATTAGGGACATTTACAAGTTTCAAGAGTCTTTAGAGGCTCTGCTGCTTTCATTGTAGTTTTTAAAAATAGAGATTCTTTCTTTCTTTCTTTTTTTTAAAAATAGTTTTTGACAGAGAGAGAGAGAGAGAGAGAGAGAGAGAGAGAGAGAGGGAGAAGAGGGAGGACCAGGAGCAGTCTTCATAGTTGCATGTCATTAGTTTTCTATATAGTTTCATTCCACAGGTGGGTTCAGGGCCATGCAGGGCAGGAGCCAGGCTGGGGATGCGGAGCTGCACAGGGCAGGAACTGCTGGGGGCCCCCTCATAACAGGCATGCCCCCACAAGCCTGGGGCCTCCCACATGGGAAGCACGCCCAGGGTGAGAACTGAACCAGGGATCTTACACGGAGAAGTTTGCCCTGGTGAGAACTGAACTGAGGGCACACCCCAGTTCAGCATATGAGTCCACATGGGCATGGCCAGGATTTAGTCCTCAGACGCTGGGGCTGTAAGTTGAGCGCTCAACCTGCTAAGCAGTCCTGGCATCCCCAGTTTTTAAAAACAAAGGTGTGCTGCTTCATGATTATAAGCTCCTTTAAACTACGTTTTAGCAGCCCAAAGACAAGGGTTCTGCACAGCACACACAGATGAGTTGGGTACAGCCTGCATTTGTGCATGGAGAGTGGTCACGGAGAGCAGGGTATGCAGAAGTACGAGCTTTAAAGAAGGCTGTTCTGTATATGGAGTCCTCGTGACCAGAATGGGGAACGAAGCAATGAGAGGGAGATCACAGCAGTCCAGGTCGTGTTCACGGGGCTCCTAAGCTTGTAGATCGGTCTTCATGGGCGTTTGATTGGTATTCATGGGACTGTAAGGTTATCTGTGTGTTCCTGTGGGGTGCTCTTACGTCTGAAGAGAAACTGTGCTCTCCTCTTTGCTGGATAGCTGGCTCCTGGTCTGGTGTATAAGCCCAAAATATTGAAATGATTTTAAATACTTTCCTCCTTTATGCCCTCTTTCTCTACCAATTTCTCTCTAATATCCTTGACAGTCTCTTGAACCTGTTGTTCAAACCCTGATTCTCTCTGCCTTGAATAACTGCTGGAACTTTCGTATATTTCCTTGTCCCTACTTACCTCCAGTTCATTTCCCACTCAAAGACCCTAAGTTATCTTGTGATGTGAACGTTGCATCGCCGTATGCCCCCATGGATTCCTGTTGCCTATGGGGTGAAACCCAAACTCTTTAGAGATGGACAAGACTTCTAAGATGCCCAGGCTTACCTGACCAGTCCTGTCCCCAGCCACACCCCACACCTGTTTTCCAGCTGCAAGCCACTTGCCTCTACCTGGGAGTGACATACGTATTCATTTAGGCCTCTGTATCCAGGCATATGCTCTTCCCTTTTCCCCTTTTAACCCTTGATGTGTCCCTATTCATATCAAGTCACCCTCTTTATGGGACCCTATTGCATTGTGTCCATCTTTGTATGGTAAACTCTCCATTAACTGGAACTCAAGCAACTCAAGCAACTTTCAAGCCCATCACTTGAGAGCTTGCTGGTTGCTTGAGTGCTGGTAGCTTGAGTTCCGGCTAACAGAGAGTCTGCTTACATTTATCTGGCATCTACCAATCGCCACGGGTGCCGGTTAACTGTGAGTCTGCTGTACTGTAACTTACCATGCTGTCCGTTTACTTGTCTACTTGACTGTATCCCTTACTAGACTGTGAACTATTTGAGGATGAGGACTGAATCTTTCATTTTTGCATCTCCTATTCCACAGCAGTGCTTGATATCTATTTGTTGCTGAATGTTGGAGGAGTTGATACAATCTGGACTGCAAAAATGTTTTCTTTGGTGTAGATATCTAGCCAGATAGAATGTGTTTACAGTGCTTAGTTCTGATTTATGTCTTCTGACATCTTTTTAAAGATTTTTATTCTAAAAACAATTAATTTTGTTACATAAGGGTTGCATATTAGATAGGGTTGACTTTCACACATGCTCTCTCAGACATATGATTCAATGTTGCAAACACACACACACACACACATTATTCAGCTAGTCAGTAGTGAATTCAAACACGGGGGCTCTCTGACTCTAGTCTGTGTTCTTGACTTCTATACTCTACTGCCTGGGAGTGCTGGTATTTGGGTCCAAAAGAAGATGTTATAAGTGGAGAAACTGGGAAACTTGGAAAATAAAAAATAAAACAAAATTTCTCCACAACTATATGTGTGTTAATATAGACATGAAAAAATGGGTAATTGATTTCTCTTTCAAAGTCTTGGTTTCCATATTTATCAAGTGAATAATAGTATTCTGTCTTATGAGACTGTTTTAAGAATTGAATAGGATAATGTATTTTATATAGTAAGTGCTTACAAAAGTAGCTGTTGTATTTCTTTTCCTAGAATTCCTGGCTCAGGAATATGTGAGTGGAACCAAATAGAAATAAACCTTTGAAAAGGGAAAGCTCATCTGCAATTGATGAGAAGTGGATACCTATTAAATACTCCTTCAAGATTTTCTGAAGATCTCCATGCACCTTCTATGTTACCGTTCCTCTTCTTTGCTTCATGAAATCTTACAGTCAGATTTTACCTAAGGCCTTGTTCACAGATAAAACCTGTGAGCTGATGCTCTTGCTAGAGTTACCAAGTTAAAACTCTTTATACCTCCATGGGACTGAGTTTTTGGTTCCTTTCCTGAAAGAGGATTTTTTTTTCGTCTTGAGTAGTAGACCTGAGACTAGGTTGGGGGAAGAAGTATATGGTGAGGAAAGGCTGAAGAAAGCAGGTCGTGGAATGAGGGGTTATACAGGAAACTACCCTGAATATGCCATTCAGGATTGCCTATGTGCCTGCCTTCTTCCTGACCTCTTGTTCAGGGTTGTCTCTCAAATGACTTCTTTAATATTTTAGTTTAATCCTTTGATGTAATTCTGTCGGTCAATATGTCTCCCTGGTACATGTTTGGTGAGGAAGTACTTGTATGCTGAGGGAAGGAGAGGAAGAAAGACCTTACTAATTCCAATACACATTCTGGAGACAGGGAGCTGAGCTCACTGGTAGATTGGGGACAGGGCACGGCCCAAGGGGTAGCACGGGTGGAGGACAGGACAACCTCACAGCACCCGGAATATTACTGAGAATTTTACTTTCTCAATTGCTTTTGTTTCTTTTCGAAATTATAGTAAAAATATACTTAACATAAAATTTACCGTTTTTAAGCATGTGATCCAGTGGTATTAAGTACCTTACATTGTTCTACCATCACCACCATTCATCTCTAGAACTTTTTCCATCTTCCTCAACTGCATCACTATACCCATTAAACAATAATTCCCCTAAACCTAGTTCCTGCTGACCACTGTCCTATTATCTGTCTCTATGAGTGTGACTACTTCAGGTCCTTCGTATCAATGGAATCCTACAGTATTTGTTCTTTTGTGACAGGCGTATTTCACTTGGCATAATGTCTTTAAGGTCCATCCATGTTGTAGCCCTGAACTGCTACTGGAAACTGCTTTGGAAGCAAGAGAATGAGAGTTGACCACTGGCCAGTGGGCATCATGCCCTAGGCCTGAGTTCAGAAAGGGGTGCCTAGCTGATGAGATACCTTTCAAGGAGATTGGTGATGGCGTTGTTGGCATTTCCTGAACACCCCAGAGAAATCTGTTTACTATTCTCTTTGCCTGTTGCCTTCCCCTTTTCAGGGGCCATTAAAATCCAAAGCATCTAATTCTTCCCACTGAAAAGCCTCTGCAGGCTTGGCAGTGAGGCTGGGCCCTGTCAGTGGCCAGGACAGATTCTGCTCCCGTTTAGGAACTAGGCCACAGTGTACCATGTTTGGTCCAAATTCTCTTTTGAAATAGCCTTTCCCGGCCTCCAGTGGTTTCAGCGCCCCCATACAATGAGTGGCTTCTGCAGTGGGCTGTGAGAAGGCTGCCACTTTTTGTGCTGATCATGCTGACAGCCATGTGGGGGCATGGGCAGAGCTGGTCAGTGGCTGCCGGTCGCCTGGATGACTGCCTTGTCTACTGCTTGGAAGTCTTGTCATGTCTGATATGACAGGGTCTGATTTCTAGGGGAAAGGTTACTCTGGGACTTGGATGAAATCTGGGCTGTCCTGCCTACCCCCAAATTGTAATTAATACTCAGTGAATCATGCCCACTGGAGGGTTAACTCCTGACAGCCCAATATTCTGAATGGGTGGAACACATGGTGTCGGTTGGGTGCTAGCCATGCTTGCTAATGAAGAATTCACTACTTATTTTGGCCTTGGGGTAAGTCAAGGATAGAAGCCCAGAAATAAAGCAGTGCCCTAAAAGCTGCCTCCACAGCTCAGATGGCTTTTCTTCCTCCTTCAGGGGTTCGTCTCCATTCAGCTTGCTTCAGCTCAGTTCACCTTCGAACTTCTGAGTAAGACAACTCACACATTTTAAAATGGAAGGATAGCACGTATAATAATAAGTATAAAATCATAAATGAACAGGTTGATGAATTCTCCCAAAGTAGAAAACCCATGTAACATACAGATTAAGAAATAGAATATTCTTAAGAGTCCCAGAAATCTTATGCCCCCTTCCAAGAGAAATGACTATCCTGACTTTTATTTAATATTCTAGATTTGTTTTGCCTGGTTTGAACTTGAACTTTGCCTATTTTTGAATCACCAGTGAATACACTTTTGTATTTAGTTCATTTTACCGTTATAGCTGTGAGCTTTATCTACACTATTGTGTGTAGTTGTAGTTGACTCATTCTCACTGATATATAGCATTCCACAATTTATTTGTTCATTTTACTATCAATGCTATTTGAGCCATACTGGAGCCTGAGACAAAAGGAAAAATTAGTAATGCTGATCCTGCATTTATTAAAAGCTTTGATGTTTTGTCCACCATGTTCTCTTTTTTTTGCATGAATTTTGATTTAAAATGTTGCATGAGAATACTATTTATCTTGACTATGAGTTTTTATTTAGTGCTCATTTTTATCTGCTTCACTTATACCTCACTCTTGTCCCAGTGCTGTCTGCTGTATAGATGGACATGTGAGTTATATACAATTTTTGGCAAGCATGAATAGTGTTGCTCTGAACATTCTTGGACATGTTTTGTGATGAACATATGCATGCATTTCTGTTAAGTATATACCTAGGAGTGAAATTTCTAGAGGCAAATTTTGATGGAAGGATTGAGTGCAGGGCCAGGGAGCTTTCCTTTTTTTCCTTCTGTGTACCAGTCTTTCTTTCCAAAGTTGTGTTGAGAATGTATTCAGTCTTTGCATGTGAGCTGACTGTACCTTTCTGTTGACAAGTGAGGACTTGAGGAAAGTCATGCATCAGGCTTATCGGCATGTGTGTCCATCAGAGCCGAGGAAGCGCAGGAGCCAAGGGTGTGCGTGCAAGTGTTTAGAAAGCAGTGTGAGCCCCTCACAGGGACAGTCCCTCAGAAACAAGGTTCTCTGAGGCCAATGGGCCAAGTCTTGCTATCAGTTAGCTCTGGTTCTAAAAACAAAATTGGGTATCCTTCCATGTTTTCATAGTCTCTGCAAGAGTTAGTATCTATTTCTGGAAAGTTTCAGAAAAGTTACTAATAAACCATTTTAGGAATGTATGGTAATAATTCAATATGAATAATTAAAAACTTTTTTTCCCCCATGGATATTATTAGTCTATTAGGTTTTCTACTTTTTCTTGAGAGGAGCTTTTCCTTAGAAAAGATCCACTTTATTAAGATTTTCAAATGCCAGTATATATGAATTTCTTTTTCCTTGAAAATATTCTTCTCTTTGCTATTATAGACCTTTTTAATATAGTTTTTTAGTTTTATTATTAGTTTTTTTTGTGGAGCTTTCCCAAGTCTTATTCTTGAGCCAAAAAAGATATTAATCATTTGCAAATATTTCTCAGGGTTTTTGTTGTTTTAAAATGTGTTTTTGACCAACAGAATTTGGACATTTTATTTGATCCATTGTCTTTGTTTTTTTTTAAACCTTTGTGACTTCTTCCATTGCCCCTGTGTTTAGAAATTCCACACTATTCTAATATTTAATATTTATCTACTTTTAAATGTTTTCATATTTTAATTTTTTTATACATAATTTTCTGGAAGTGTCTTTGATCTGAGATAAATATTTAATTATTTTTCCACCAAAAAATTGCTAAGTACTTTTAATATTATTATTTTTTATTATTTCATACTTTCCTGTTGGTTTATATTTCTTTATTATATGCTAAATTCTTATATATAGTTATTTCTGATTTGCTGTAATATATGTTTTCCTGGGACACCCCTCATCTACAAAATGGTATACTAAAAATAATAGGAATTTTGAGGAAAATAGGTTTAGAGGTTAGCCACTAAAACCTAGCCTACTTTATAACAAAATCATTATAATTGTCATAAACATTTTAGCATAGTTAAACCTTCAATGGCATTTGTACCTATTGCCATAGGCAGTCCATCATTTGCAA
Source organism: Craseonycteris thonglongyai (assembly GCA_004027555.1). Classification (NCBI taxonomy): domain Eukaryota; kingdom Metazoa; phylum Chordata; class Mammalia; order Chiroptera; family Craseonycteridae; genus Craseonycteris; species Craseonycteris thonglongyai. The sequence continues at coordinate 2,683 of PVKE010041210.1, read as the reverse complement.
CTGTAAACTTCGGGCTTTCAGAGAAAGATCTTCAGGGAAATTTACTACAATAGAGACAAATTTTATCCAAATTCAAATCTGATGCAATTTTAGTCATGACAGATCGCATCATTTTATTAGTTCTCTTTTTAAACACAAGGAAAATGACATTGTATTTTTTTTTGCAGTTTTACCACAATTGTCATGTCGTGGGAGGCATGTAGGTCTGGAAGCTGTTAAGGCAACCATGAATTTCAATAAAAGAAGATCCTTCTGTAGAATTTTCAACTTTTTTCCTTATGTTCTACATACAAGGGCTGTCATATTGAAAGTAACCAACCGTGTAAACATTCTTGTTTTATTGACAATGGCTAAATTATTTTCCCCCAGATAGACCTCATATATTGCTAATACTACTTTCTTCTTTGTGATTTGTTATGGCAGAGCATGTTTATTTTATTGTCCTCTTTACTCCATGAACCAGTTCCTAAAATTTTTAATTGTTTTGATTTTATCTTTTTTTGGTTCATTGATTTCTGCTCTTTACTGTAATTTTTATTTACTTCTTAGGTGGTTATGTCATTTTAAACAATTAAAAGTTACTCTGTTTAATGCTTAATTCATGTATTTTCAAGCTTTTTTGTTTAATTCAAATGAATTAAACTTAAGGTTATGTATTTGCCTTTGAGCACAGCTTTGGCTATGATAATTTTTGATATTTAGTATTCTCACTTATTATTTTTAAAATAGCCAATATACTCCCCCATTTTGATTGCATATTATTTAGGAGAGGTGTTTTATTGGTTGTTTTTTTAAATTTTATTTTTTATTGTTTTTGACAGAGAGAGAGAGAGACACACACAGAGAGAGAACTGAACTGGGGGAGCTCCCCAGTTCAGCACATGGCTGGGGCTGGGATTCAATCCTTGGTCCCCGGCGCTGCAAAGTGAGCACTTAACCCACTGAACCATCCTGGCTTCCCTCTTTTTTTTTTTTAAATTTTATAAATAAGTATATATATTGTATATGTGTATAAATTTACTTTCCGTTGATTTTTTGATTCATTTTAAGCTTTACTGCTTTCTGGATTTTATAGAATAGGTCTGTGTGACCTAATTTATGCTTACATTTTGTTAAATAAAAAGACAACAAATTTGAACTGATTTTTACTAAAACTTTTATACATAATTATAAAAGTATAGGATATATTTCATACCTGTCTTACAAGGGGCAAGCAAGTTATCTGGCCACTCCCACCCTCACTAGTTGAGGGTTACTTTCATGTGTTAATTCTCTGACAGGTGGATAGAGTACCATCCTGTGGCCGGAACAAGCCTTTAGGCTATGAGATGCAGCCAACTGTTGGTGTGTTTGGGGACAATCTGCAGAAAGCAGAGGGCATATTGTGAAGACACTAACAAGGGCTTTTAGGCTTCCCAATGGCCCTGAAGTCTGAGTAAGAGGTAATGGTTAGAGGTAGCAGCAAAGAAGTAGGAATTTCCAGACAAAAAACCAGAATATACAAAGGTTCAGAGATAAAAAGAAAGTATGATACTTTCTTTTGAATGTGAAGAAGTGTGCATGTAGACGTAGGATAAGGAGGAGAATGTCTAGAAAGGTTAGGAAGGAGGCATGATCCAATATACCGGTACGAGGGCCTTAATTCCATGTTAGTGATTTTGAATTTCATTTCTGATAGCAAAAGGGAATATTTGAAGGGTTTTAAATAGGAGAGTGATATGATCAGGCTTACATTTGTAGATAGATTATTCTAAATGCATGTGGAAAATAGATTAGAGGGTGACAAGATTAAAATCATGAAAACCAGCTGGGGGAATGTTTCAGTAAACCAGGTGAGAGATGATGGTGGCTGAATGAAGGCAGGGCTAGCTGGGATAGAGAGCTGTGCTTGGGAGACGTCATTAACAGGACTTAGATGGGAATGTGGAAGTGGGAGAGGCAGAGTATGAATGGAGAGGATGATGAAGGAGAGAGGAAAATAAGGAATATGACTTCTAAGTTTCTGACTTAGGTATCTGTCATCTCTTGAGATGGGAAGACAGTAGGAGGATAAATGTGGGAGATTGGGACATTTTAAAATTGAGGTGTCAGTGGGCGATCCAACAGGGGAGATATTTAACAAGCAATAGAATAGAAGGGTCTTTAGTTCTTTTGCTAGATCCAATCTGCAGATTTTGATTTAGAAGTGGTCAGCCTAAAGACAGTAGTTGAAACCAGAAGATCAAATGAAATGGTCCTGGGAGAATCTATAGAATGAGATTTATGAGAAGAAGAGGAAGAAAGCTGTAGAAACACGAATCCTACCAGGGCTGCCATTTAAAGTGTGTATTGCTTTTTCATCTGGCTGTGAATGAGCCTTCTGTTTCCTAACTTAAAAAAAAAAAAAAAAAAAAAATGGCACTCAGAAAGGCAGGTAGGAAGCTGCACGCGTCTGCGTGCCTGAGGCCAGTTTTCCCTGATTAAAGCTCTCCTTGGGGTTTGTGGTGTTGCACCTGTGGCTTTCTTTGGCACGACCTTTATTTTGAGAGAAGGTTTTTTGGAGGGACTGATCTTCTCATTTCTCCTCTGGTTCAGTCTTATGCTATAATATTTATGTTGGCCATTTGCCTTTCTTTTACCAGTTGGGACTCGTTGTATTCTCATAACCATTCCCCCCACCCCCCTCTGTTTTAGAGAAAGAAAA
>PVKE010041209.1:0-14223 GCA_004027555.1 Craseonycteris thonglongyai | reverse complement strand
GTAACAAAGAAACAAAAACTCATGGACACAGTCAATAGTTTAGTGGTTGCCTGAGGATAAAGCGGAAAGTTGTTGGGACAGCAGGGGGTGGGGGAGTAGGAAGGGGGCATGAAATATATGGTGATGGAAGGAGAGCTGATTCTGGGTGGTGAGCACATAATGCAATGCATAGGCAATGTAATGTAGAATTGTACACCTGGAAACTATGTAATTGTTACCAACCAATGTCACCCCAATAAATAATAAAAGAAATAAAAATAAATTAAGTGAAAAAAAGCAGTGTTTTACAGTTTAAAAGAGATTACTGTGTGAGCTCATTAGTAATAGTAACAGCTGCTAGGTCTTTTACTTCTATCCTTTGATTTAATCCTATCTCTAATGAGGTAAATCATATTAGCTTCATTATACAGATCAGTAGCTTTAAAAATAAAAAGCTTCACATTTGTGATATTCATCCTTAGTGGGCAGGGTGGGGGTGGGGGGTGGTAGGTGAACTAGATTATCTTTTTGGCTTACTTTATTCAAGTACTGTGATTTTAGAGTGTATTCTTTTCTGTAGGTTATAGTTAAGAAAGTTTAAAGTCATTACTGTTGTGAGTTTACAGAACTTCACAATACGGTTGAAGTGGACCTGTGTCCTAGAACATGAAGATGTCTTTATCATGAAAAACATTCCTTTAAAAATTCAATAGTAACTATTGATCACTACAGATTATATATATATACATATATATATTTTTTTTTTACCAAGAAAGCATTAATATTTCTTTCTCTTGAAATAAACTTCTTAAAATTTGCATGTGAATAAATTGAAAACACAATCAAAATATGCTTATATTCTCATTTTTTTCTATTTCCAAAAATGCTAATATTGTTAATTATTTCAACATATTCTGAATAAATTGAAACTTTAGCTACCTAACTCTATTTTTCTGTCAATTTAGTCATTGTGCACTTGCCATATTTGTCTCTCTTTATAATTTAAAATAAAGGATGAAAACTGAATAAGAAAATAAAATGCTTAACTCTATATTTTGTATTTATTCTGCCATCCTATATTGAAACACTTGAATAGTATCTACATGTGACCTATATAACTGTCACAATACTGTATTCTAATTGCAATGACATGATCAATACTATAAATATTTGATGTCCTTTCTATTATACCCTATGTATGCTTTCCCTCTTGATGTCAGATGACCATTCTGAAAAGAGTAGAATAAAATTTAATATTTGCTAAGAGAATTCTTTTTTAAATGCTTCAGAAATGCCCAGGAAGTCAACAGTTCAGGTGTTAACAGTCTATAAACCATTGTATAAACTATGGAAGCTTTTAAAATCATTGCCATAAATCTAGTAAAATGTTATTTTCCTATTTAAAGTTCACTGCAAATTTATTTTTTGGCTAGAAATTTAGCTGAGAGTTGTCTTTAAGCTACTGTAATTCCCAGGTGTGTTTCTAATTAATTAGTCATGTCAAAATAGGTCTGATGAAATTAAATTAAATACCTTTGTTCTCCATTTACAATGCATTTCCAAACCTAGGAGGAAAGAGATTCAACAAAATACTAGCAACAAGGTTTCTATTCTCTAAAATATGAATGATAAATAAAATGTTCTAAAGGCACACACAGATCTATTTTATAGATTTAGCTTTTCTATTCAGTGTTCTAACACTGACTTGTATGCATAAAAAGTAAATAAAATATGATGAAAAGCAGTAGTCATAACCATATCTTTCCATGCATCTACCGGTATACAGCCATGCATTCTGAGCTCTCCCTGTGTTCCCTATTCCTATGGTGTATTCTTGTGTTACATGTGTTAAATCTCATCCCTCCTATTACAATGAAACTCTTTAAGAAAGTCCGCTTCTCTTATTTATCTTTTCATCCTCACTGCACCTAGCCCTGATTTTACACATATTTAGCATTCAATACATTACTAATGTTTAAAAGAAAATCTTTGCATTAAAGAATACTTGAAGAACACAGTCAAGTAAAAACACAAAACAAATGAGACACCATGACTTCATCTAACTATACCAGAGATAATGTTTTAAAATATTATTCCACTTGTTGTAGACCTGAAACTAATATAATATTATATGTCAACTGTAATTGAAAAGTAAAAAAACAAACAACAATAAAAAAAACCATTAAATTAAATATTACCCGTCCTTTACTTTTTTTCTGTTTGTGGTCATTTTTCCATAGTTATAAGGATAATATATTAATAATTTGTATATAAAATTAAATATTATAACAGGAAGTCTTCTTGTTATTTTTAAATTATAGTAAATAATGAAAAAGCTACATGACATTTCAATTAGAGGCTATTACAGCATAAAATTATTCATCATTCTTTTGTTGTGAGGTGTAAAGGTTGGTATCAATTAAGCTGAGCCTCTAAACCCCTATTGTTTTTGAAATTTTGCTGTCATTTTGAGGGCAGAAGTGTGGCCAGTGACCATCTTGATATCTCAAAATGTAGATTTTGGGATGTACTGTACTCAACTAAGGCATCTTTGTATTATCTGCATCTCAGAAGTATGAGATATTATGGTTTATCTAATATTATTGACAGTTTTGTTTCCTTGTTTTTCTACCTTTACCACCCAAAAAACTGACGTTCTCAAGAAATGGAAGCAGTTCACCACTTATGGCATTTGAAGACCTCCATGGCTCACTTCATTTCTAGTAGACACTAAGTCACCCCATTGTTACACTGTTAATTGGGATGCTTCCCTAAAAGAGAAACAAGACTTTAAGACAAGACTCCTGTTCCTGGGACTTCCACACCTATAGACGACACATCTTGACTGTATACACAGGCACCCCAAGGCTCTCTCTCTCGTCTCTACCTTTTATCCACACACTTAATGCCAATAGCTACCCTGCTGTTCTGGAGGTGAGTCTGTGCTCTCCCCTATATATTTACCTCTCTGCTTGGTCCTTTTGAAGCTAATGGTTTAGTTAGATAATATTTTACTGGGGGAGTGGTAGGAAATCTCCACCCAAGTTCTGCCATGGACACTGCATTTTCTGGCATGCTCCATTCCAACACCCAGGCCTAGGTCTCAAAACTTCCTTCTAGGTTAGAGCCCTAGATCACCTTCTTAGGCTGGGAGAAAGATCAGACACTGACTATTGGGAAGATAACTTTCACGTTTTCAGATTGTTGCAGGGGTTATTTTTTTAAATTTATTATTTTCTTTGGGGACAAGTACATGACTTTTTACTACTGTTTTCTTAGATGTGTGAGAAGAAGTGAGATATATGTATTTAGAGTAAAACAGCTTGTATAAGTTTATTAATTTGAATACTTTAATACATAGCTTAAATTTTAATGCTTCATTTATTGTTGCCCTTTTAAAGCTGTATCATGATTTCATACTTATAAATATTCTTTGTATTTTTAAGTATTACTTTTGTCTTACATAGATGTCAGTGTGTTATTATATTCTCTTCAATACTGATTTATTATTGTATTTATAAAACATTTACCAGTTTGTCATAGAGTAAGTTCTCAATGAATATTACTGTTATGGTTATTTTAACGAAAATGAAATAGTGGTTTTGTAAAGTGGAAATGAGATGTCATGTGAAATGATATTCTGCATCTCTTTGGGATTGCTTTCAGAGGCAGTATCTGAGTTACAGTGGATTAACCATATATGAGTTTCCTTTACCAAGTTGGAAATTGGCATCACCTAGATAAGAAAAAGAAGAATTCATCAGCAATCCACAGTAGACTTCCATTATGTCATATGGGATGGAACTGTAACATGGCCCCCTACATGCAAAAGAAGCTAAAATGGAGATCTTTTAGCCATTTGTCATGCTAAACAAAAATCATGTTCAGTATTTCAGCAGAAAGATTTTGACAGATATTTTCTTCATGAACTTGAATCAGTCTGATGAAAAAGAACAGATCATGCTGAGAAAACAACAAAGAAGGTGGTGTATCTACAGAGTCTTTGAAGAAGAAACCATCACTTCTACTAGAAGTGGGGTCTATCATCAGTGTAGGATGATAAACCAGATGGGAAAACCACATGTGCACTTAGGTACATGCTAATGATCTCAATTTCAAACTGTCTGCAGAATAGGCCTGTGGTGAACAGAGACACCTGATATTCAGGAGGACTCTTCTAAGGAGATGCATTAACTATTTATTATGAGAGGTTTCTATGTCAAGTCAGATCATCAAAAAACCACAAAGTCAGCTTGCATAATTCAGGTTTGTTATTTAATAGGCTTATGAAACTTATAAAGCATCAGTAAATATTTAGTGGGCATTTAACTATTCTAAGTGTCAGGGACATGAAAATTAAAAAGTTACAGAGGAGCTTATAATTCAGTTAAAGAAACTGACCCATATATCAATAATTTCCATATCCAAAAAGTTTATTAGAACATAACCATGCTCATTCATTTCTGTTGTTTTTGCACAACTATAGTTGAGTATTTGTGACCATGATATTCTGCAAAGCCTAAAATACTTACTCTTTGGCCTTTTACAGAAATACTTTGCCAACTCTCCTTTTAGAGGGCAAAAATTATATTTTTTTCTTTTAAAATCTCCATTGCTTAGGGCATAGTAGGTATTTAGTGAATAGTTGCTTAATATTTGGACATTTCCTAGAAGTGTTAGAAGAGAAAAACTTTATTAAAGTCCTCTTTAATGGAAGTCAGAAGAGTAGCTACATTGGGGTTTGAATAATGCCTAGGGCAGCTTTTGGGGTACTGGAAATATTCTACAACTTGACATAAATGGTCAGTGGGATGTGCTCACACTGTAAAAATTTAAGAGTTGTACACTTATTTGTGTGCTGTTTTGAATGTATGTTATGTTTCAATAAATAGTAAGCCAAAAAAAAAAAAAAGTAAGGAAAAACAACACACACTTGAATAGTTAGAAAATTTCTAAAGACCCTCTTACTTCTAATAATTCTGAGATTCTAATTCAGTTCCCACTAAATAGATGTTCATTGATCCATAAATGGCCAGGGTACCTAGATTATCTGGGAGTAGCTGATCAGCACAGGGTAAGCTAAACTGAAAATTAAAATCTGGTATTTGCTCACACTGGCTCTTTATTTATTTATTTATTTATTATTTATTTATTTAATTTTATTGTTTGAGGGAGGGTGAGGGAGAGTGATAGGGAGGGGTGGGGAGGGCCCAGAGCAGTCTCCATGGTTGTACAACATTGGTTGTGACATGGTTTCTCCACACTGGTGGATGTGGGGCTGCGCGAGGCAGGGTCTGAACTGGGGTCTCATGTATGGAGGATAAGGGCCTTTGCCTCCATTCTGGTTGTTGCTGGTTTGTGTGGGCTGAGACCAGGACCGAGATTCAATCACTGGGTGGTTGCAAGGCAAGTGCTCAACCTGTTGAACTATCCCAGCATTCCCACCCCTGCCCCCACCCCCAGTTTTTATATGGCACATCCTTCAAATGCCCCTGGAAGAACTTTAAGGACAGAGCAGAAAAGAGCCTCCCTTGCTCCAATATATAATTCTTCCACTATTCCCTGTCTCTTCTCCCTAATGCTATTTCTTGGCTACTCCCAATCATAATTCTTGTTTCAGTATTACCTTTTGGTGTGGAACAAATGTCTCTGTGGATGTTTTAGAAGGAACAAATGTCCTGAAAGCGAAGGAGGTACTATCAGGCACCACTAGCCTAATCCTTGTTTTTAGAAAGAGATAATAGAAGTTCAAACCAGCAGGCAGGCTTTTCTTAATCAATATTCCTAAAACACATGCTTTTTTTTTTTTTAATGCTATAACATTCCTTTCAAGTTTTCTGAATTTTTGTTATTTGACTCCAATGAGAATTAGTAAACCATGTTCTCAAACAAGAAAACTCAAGGCCTATGTGGAATTGGATTTAGTAATTGATTTTGAATTACAGATTCTTCTTATTTCATTCTCTATTAACATAAGCATATGCCTCATGACTCTTAAGGACAACTTAAGGAAAAAGTTAAAGACTTAAAGCAAGAAGTAAGTCAAATAATGAGAATGGGAAAGATCTATTTTTTTTCTGACAGAGCCATAGTAGATAAAAGACTAGAATGCAGGGTTAGTGGGAATAACCTCGCAACCTACCTAGGTATCCAGGAAGAGAATTCTGCAAAAGAAAAGATACAGAGAAGAAGACCAAAGTCAAATCAGAAAATATTGGAATGGCTAGACCACAGCTCATGTAAAGATTAAGAAAATTTAAGGTTGGGGAAGCCAGGATGGTTCAGTGGGTTAAGCACTCACTTTGCAGCGCCGGGGACCCAGGATTGAATCCTGGCCCCCGGCCCATGCGGACCCATGTGCTGAACTGGAGAGTGGCCCCAGTTCAGTTCTCTCTCTGTCTCTGTATCTCTCTCTTTCTCTCTCTCTCTTTCTCTCTCTCTCTCTCTCTCTCTCTCTCTCTGTCAAAATAAATAAATAAATAAATAAATAAATAAATAGCTTATTTAAAGAAAAGAAAATTTAAGGTCTAAGAAGAGATTCTGAAGGGCAAGAAAGGGAGAGGACACAAACCTGAAGGTCAGAAGAAGAAGAAAAATGAGGGCTGTAAAAACTGTATACTAATAAAGCGGAAAAACATTTTAGAAAACTCCATGTAGTTCTCAATATCATAGAAAAAGGACAAATAGAACCTCAGGCAAAAGGTTCTATTTATGAGGTACTACCAATATCAAAGTTTAGAACAACGAACATTGAATGTGCCCAAAAGTTTAACATCAAAATATACATAATAAAATATATTAGAAGTGTGAAGTAACTGAGGAAAAAACCACAATTTTTATAGAAGACTTTAATACTTCTCATGTTTAACAGCTCAAAAGCATTTATTTTTATAAAAAATTCAAAAATATTTGCTGAACCTAATAAATGAGGTTGAAGTTAGATAGATAATTTATCATAAGAAATATATCCTTTTCAAGAATGCATGAAACAAAAACTAATCACCTACTAGGACACAAAACTTCAATTATGCCAGAGTAGAAATGATAAAATCTATATTGTATGTCTACACTGTAATAAAACTGATAATTGCTTAAACAAAAAGGTTCACCATTGTAGAAATAGAAAACATGTCCTAAATAATTGGGTTAAAAGAAAACCAAAGCTACTGGTAAAGAATATTGAGAACATTTAAAGAAAATAAGAACTCTTTCTATTAAAATGCATAGGATATGGCAAAACTATATGCAGACAAACTCATAACATCTTATACTTAAATTATTTAATTGAGAAAAATAAGTAAGAGGAACAAGCACTTTAACAAAATAAAAAATGTTAGACCAATGAAAATAATAAAAGTCAAACTGGAAACTGAAAGATAATGGTAGCTTAATCTATAAAAGCAAAAATTGGTTCTTAAGGTCTAAAATTTATTTGAAAGAAAACCTCTGAAATCTAGTATTTTGGTTCAGGAGTTAGTGGAAAAGAAACATAAATGTATTGCTGGAAGTTTCTGAGGCTGTCTTTGGTCCCATATTGTTTCCTGGCTACTCAATGGTAATGCTAATTCAGAGTCCAGAAGTGGCCCTAGATCATAGATCCCAAAGAAGCACACACTCCAGGTTTCCCTATTAACCTGGATTCTGTTTGCTTTTCTTCTGTTTAGAATTTGTGTTCCATAAGTACTACACATGAACTACTGGTGATTCTCCTAGTATGCTTCTAAAGGTTTCTTCTTAAACACTAGCTAAATCTATTTCTCTATATGGATCTCCAAGACCAGGCTAGAATTAACGTCCTCACAGATGTTTTTCTACACCTCTAGACCAGGGTTTTGGTAGCCCTCTGCTGCCCTCTCTTGATTCTAGGTAGTACTCTCTCAGGCACTGGGACAAATGGCTTAAAGCCTCTGAATAAAACCTCCAAGTGTTTCAGAAATACCTGTGTAATCAAAACACACTTGGTAGTTCTGTGCTCTAAAGTGGTAAAATTACAAAGGGTTCTCATTATTCATAATCCCCACATATAACAAAAGGAATTTTGCCACCTGTAAAAACAGAATATGTATTTTTACCCAGTAGTTTCAGAAATTAACTTCAGTTCAAAGCTTTCTAGATTAACTTTGATTTTTCTAGATAAAAACAGTTGAGGTACACACATAATGAATCTTCAGAATAATTCAGTAACTTTTTACATTTCTGAGTCATGAACAGCTTCGAAATTAGATGAAGACCATAGCCCGGAAGAGTGCATATTAAGAGGACATCCACCAGGACACTGAGGTGCATTTCCATAGTCCATTGTTAAGGAAAGACTTGTCCAGTTGTACCATGTGGTCTGCAGACAGCCTTCAGCTGCCAGCCCCTTCAGGAAGGCTTGGCTTGCCCAAAGTCATCATGGGCCCTCTGGAGGTTTACATCAATGACTGATCAAAGCCAAGATATAAAGGCCTGGTCATCTTAGCCCCATTCAGGCAACTCTAAAGGGTTCCCTAATTCCAGAGCTTCCCTAAGGAGCCACCTGAGGCTGTAGCTGGGCCTGTGTCAGCACAGCTTCTTCCCCTGCTCATGCCTATGTCCTTCCCGTCCCTGCTACAGGTATTGCTCCCCAGGGCACTGATTAAATAGCCTCACGCTAAACCTCATCTCAGAGTCTCCTTCCTGGGGAACCCTATATGTAATAACCATGAATGTGACTACATAAAGCAGCATTTTTCTCCTTTTCATGGGCATCATTCAAAAGCTACAAGAGAGGAAGCCGGATGGCTCAGCAGGTTAAGGGCTTGCTTTGCAGCTCCAGAGACTGAGGATCAAATCCTGGCCCTGGCCCATGTGGACCAATATGCTGAACTGAGGTGTGCTTCCCATACTGGAGGCCCTCAGTTCTGTTCTTGCCCCTTCCCCCACCCCTCCCCATTCAGCCCCTGGCTGGGGGGGGGGGTGCCTCCCATGTGGGAAGTCCTCAGCCCAGTTCCCACCCTGTGCCGCCCCCACCTACCTGTGTGGAAGGAAACTGTGTGGAAGGAAACCGTGTGGAAAACTGATGACATAACAACTATGGAGATTGCTCTGGGCCCTCCCCCTTCTGTCTCTGTCAAAACAAAAACAATAAAATTTACAAAAGTACATTAAAAAGCTTTTATAAATTCACAGATTATTTTTGGAGAACTTGGAGACATGTATAACTCCCAGACACCACTTTATATAAAACACTGCCAAAATCAGATGACATTCATTACGCATACAAAGGAAGCAGCAGGGATAAGAATTCCTAGAGAGAAATCTCAAGAGTAGAACCCAGTAGAAATTTTATCTCAAAAAGCACCAGAAAAAATATACTTCCTGAAAATGGGGTTACATCCTGAAATCAAAAAGTACTATTTCTAGTTTATGATCTTTGGTGCAAGGACCAGACAAACTGAGTTGGGACAGCTTCCTTACTAAGAAGAGGTAGGACTATGACAAGAATTATACAAAAAAAGTTACATTTGCAGAAAGCAGCATGACTATGTAATGAAAGAAGAAAAAGCATTTGCTCTATAAAAAGTAGCTAGTCTGAAACCTTACCTTGTCCTCTTTCTCCAAAAGGTACTTATTGCAAATGACCAGACAAAAAATTCTCCCTCATTCAATGATGAGTAATATTTTAAAGAACAGAAATTATTTTTTTTTAATATCATTTAAGAATAAAAATGTCTCTTCCTCTTCGTCCTTCCATTCTTTAAAGATTTTTTTTCTCTTCACTATTTTTTTAATTGCTAAATTTCTTGGGGTGACATTGGCTGTAACAATTATATAGTTTCCAGGTGTACAACTCTACATTACATCGTCTATGTATGGCATTATATATTGATTCCATTCACTTCCTTCCCTCGAGGCAGCTAAGGCTGGTGAAACCTATAGGGCCCAGGTGACTGCTTGGGCTGTTCAAGTGGGCAGGGCAAAGAAGGTAACTAGCTGGATTTGTAGTTTGATTACATACAAGAGGGATGAGGAAATAAGTAAATAAAGTGTAAACAACTGAAACCATATTTCTCACTCTTAAGAAAAAAAGGGAGTCCCAAATATGGAAAAGCCAAAGGCTAGAATCAACCCTACAGTATTGAATTGTAATTGGAGTTTTCACTGTGAATGCATGGTATTTAATAGGTACAGATTGATATAGAAATAGATATAAATGTTTATGTTTGAGGATAGATGGATAGATGGGTGGATGGATGAACATATATTTTTCCTCTTCCTGGTGGGAAAGCCTAGAAGCAGGAACAGTGGTAAGTTGACCTAGTAAGGAAAAGCTAAAAAGAAAATAATGGAGGAAATGTTAAAAAGACATAGGATCCAACTCTGAGGGAGAGAGATACCATCCACCAATATGTAGCAAATTGAGCATAAAAATAAATGATAGCAACAAATTATCAACCCACTAAGTAAATAGGATTTTATAAGTGTGTGTGTGTGTGTGTGTGTGTGTGTGTGTGTGTGCATGCATAAATAAAAGAGGGAGAGAAAGCTATTACTTCAATTAGAATGCAAATAAAATGTAGAAAAAATGATGAAGTTAGAAAATCAAAATTTAGCAACCTTCATACTAAGACTATTTTGAGGAAAGAACCTCTAATGGATGCTGAAATAAGTGGATAAACAATTATTGAAAAACAGAATATTTACATTGTCTCAAAATACCTCCCTTCAAAATAATTACAAAGAGAAAAGTAGAAACTTTACAATGGAGAAACTTGGCAGATGCCACTTTAAACAAGTGTTAAAACTTGTTAACACTGGCAATGGGACAAATCAACATCATATACTTACTGATATGGTACAATGAGAAAAACACAGAATCACTTACCTATAATAATATTCATGCTCCAAATGTACAAGCTGAATCTAATCATAAGGAAACAACAGACAAATGCAAACATGAAAGGCATTCTACAGATAAACTAACCTGCATTCTTCAAAAAATAACAGGATAATGAAAGAAAAGGAAAGACTGAGGATGGGTTCCAGATTACAGAATAATAGACACATGACAACTAAATGCAACATGTAATCCTTTAATGGATCCTGGACCTGATTTTAAAAGTTTATGTATGTATGTATAGTATCTATCATCTATCAATCTATCTACCTACCTACCTATTTATCATCTATCTATCTGCTATAAAAGATATCATTGGGAAAATTGGCAAAATTTGAATGTGCTCTACAGATAGAGAGTAGTACCGTATTATACCAACCAATTTTCTGATTTGGTGGTTATATTGTAGTTACATGGTAAATTGTCTTTATAAGAAATATATATTGATGAATTTATGTAAAAGAGAGCATTATGTCTGTAATTTATTCTCAGTTGATTGAGAAAAAATAGTAATTAGGTAGGTAGGTAGTTGGTAGGTAGGTGGAGAAGGAAGGAAGGAAGGAAGGAAGGAAGGAAGGAAGGAAGGAAGAAAGGAAGGAAGGAAGGAAGGAAGGAAGGAAGGAAGGAAGGAAGGAAGGAAGGAAGGGAGTGAGGGGACAAGGAGGGAGGGAGGATGAAAAGGAAGGAGAGGGAAGGAAAGGAAGAAAGCAAAGGTGGTGAAATCTTAACATTGGGGGGACCTGGATAAAGGATATATAGAATTCTTTATACTGTTCTTATAACTTTTCTATAAATTCAAAATTATTTCAAGTAAGGAATTTTTTAGTGTACTTTTAAAAAGCAAAACAAATAAGAAAAATGTTGTTATGGTGCAGATTAATACTGTGATAAGACATTCTGCCCCCAAATTTAAACTCATTAATTAAACGCTGGTGCGCACATATATGCGCGCTTCCCCCCCCCCCCCCCAATTATATGATGGGGCGTGCACATGTGTGCGCTTACAAGTGCATTGCATTTTTTTTCGGCACTGTGCCACGCAGGGGCAGATGCCTGATTCTACGCCAGGATTTGTTTCAATACGCCATCGGCCTCTGCTGGGTTAGATGTTTTAGTTAGATTGTTTAGCTGGTTTTCTCTTGCATGAACTTTTTTATGTCTGTTTTGTTTTGTTTTGTTTTATGGTAAGTGGTTTGCTTTTATTGATGGTGATTTATATTTGAATTGAAATTTAGCAGTTGTAAAATGGATGAAAACTCGCAGTAGGAAGAAATTTTTCAAAATTCTACATTTGAAGAATCTGAATATCAAGAAAGTGAGGAGGACATTATTATAAGACCACTGCATGGACGAACTGCACGCATTTCTTTATTATCATCCTCATGCGGTAATACAGGGGAAGAAGATTTGGATTGGTCTGATCTTGATCCTGATAGAAATAATGAAGCTTTTGAAGGCATTTCTGAAGTTGATCAGAAAGTTGTGACATTTTTTCTAAAGCATACCTTTTTCATAAGATTCCGAAAATTTGCCCGTCACCAGTAGTGACATACCGTGAAAACTGCCCCGGCGTGCATGTGTTAAAACAAACCCCTCTTACAAGAAGCCCACTAAGCAGAACTTGGGGGATGAAATGATAAGACAGCAGGAGGTGATAAAACACTAGTAGAAAAACTAAAAAGAAACAAGAAATACAGAAAAAAAAAAATTCACACAAAAAAAATGAATATGAGAAGATTAGAAGGCACACAATGGAAATTAGAACTGCTATTAATAAAACAGAAGGTGAAACTAAAAAATGAACCAGTGAAATAGAAAGTTAAAATTGATAAAGACAGAATTATAGATACAGATGATGGAAAGGGCAGGATCAAGCAACTATGATTAGAGTCTTCAAAGAAAACATTAAAATAATGAAATAAAACAAATAATTACATAAAAAATTAAAAACTGTATACTTGTTAATCTGGTATGGACATAATGACTTGAGACTGGATTTTGGGGACTAAGATGACTAGAGGATTTTTATTATCTGAAGTATGACCCAAAATGATGAAACCAGACTCAAAAGATTTCTTCCGTTTCCACAGGAAGCAGTAGCTTTATGAGTTTAAAGGGACAGTGGTAGGCAAAAATAAAGTAGCCTTATTTTTAAGTTTACTTGGTCTTTACCAGTTAAGGCTTTTTTATGTGTCTTTAAATATGTTATCTGTAGAAGGAAAGAATAAACTGGCATCAGAGATTGTTTCTGGGGATTTGGAGGACAAAAGGGTAAGAGAGGTTTAATTTGGGCCAAGCAAAAATGACAAAAGGCAAGATTTAGGACAGTATCCAATATTGATATTGAATCAAACCATGCTACTCAAGCACACTCAACGTTAATTTTTGATTTAAAAAAAGCCAACAACAGATGCCCATTAAGAATTCAATCCTCAGGCACTCTATGATCTGCTAAGGATTTCTATCACCACCCTTCAGGTCATAAACGTGAACAACTTCTTCTGATCTGACACTGCCCTTAATGTTTCCACTGTTAAGCTAGCCATCTTTCACAGACTCTGCTCTCTCTCTCTCTCTCTGTCAATATATATACATACATATATATATATATATATATATATATATATATATATATTAAAAAAAGTTCTTAAAGGTTTATTAAGAGGCAGTAGCTATCAGTGGCTACCTAACGTTCTGCCACTACTGGCTGGGTAGCCTTGAGCAAGTCACTTGATTTCTCTGGGCTTTAGATTCCTCATCTGTAAAATAGGAATAAATAATATTTTCTTTATAGAGTTGTGATGAGGATTAAACAAGTTAATACATGTAAATACTTATAATAGTGGCTTGTATACAGTACAGGTTTTGGATTATTTATTATCATTATTATTAATGATGATGTTAAGAGTCATGCAGAGGAAAAACAGTTATGTGATTACTTCTCCTCACCTGGCATAAATGACTATGCCTCCAAATTACCGTATTTTCCGGCGTATAAAACGACTTTTGAAACGAAAAAAAGTCAACTGAAAATCCGGGGTCATCTTATACGCCGAGTACAGTGGTACCTCGGTTCACGAACTTAATTCGTGAACTGACTCTGGTCATGAACCGAATTGGTCGTGAACCGAGGCACAGTTTCCCATAGGGTTCAATGTAAATCCGGTTAAGCAGGTCTTTCAAGAAGTGTGGTATATCAAATTCTTTGGACGGTATGGAGGATGACTTCTTGTGGCAAGATGAAGGGAAGCCGAAGCTGAAGCCACACCATCTGATTCGGAATTTGATCCATATGATGACTGTCTTACAAATGTACCACAAGAGGTCATTGATGAACTTATGATGTCAGAAGAAGAACATGATGAGGATTTTGAAGGATTTTAAGC
>PVKE010041208.1:0-14263 GCA_004027555.1 Craseonycteris thonglongyai | reverse complement strand
AAGAAGGCTGGCAGACACAACAAAATGATCAAAATTATTATCATACCCATATTGGGTCAAATGATATTCTATCTCAACAGGTATGATGCACTCAGAATGAAACATCACTTTACCATATTTTCCGGCGTATAAGACGACCCCCTAATTTTACAGTTAAAACATAGGTTTAGGCCTATATTCGCTGTATAAGACTACCCCCACTTCCGAGGCTGTAGTCTTATACAGCGAATATAGGCCTAAACCTATGTTTTAACTGTAAAATTAGGGGGTCGTCTTATACGCCCGGCCATCTTATACGCCGTAAAATACGGTAATAGCTTTTTTAACAAAAATAATTGCAATCAAATGAGGAGACATCAGACAAACTCAAATTGAGGGAGAAAGAAAAGTTCATTAGAACAGTAAAATGCCAACCAATAAATAGAAGAAATGACAGAGGGAAAGAAAAGTCATCAGAGGAGACCAAAAACTAGTGGTTGAAAGTGTGGTCACAGCCTCAAAGTCAAGAAAGACAAAAGAGGGGGGAAGCCAGGATGGCTCAACAGGTTAAGCACCTGCTTTCTGGGGACCAAGGATCGAATCCCCGTCCCAGTCTGTGTGGACCCATATGCTGAACTGGGGTGTGCCTCCCATGTGGGAGGCCCCCAGCCCAGTCCCCCCCCCCCCCCACACACACACCTGCCCTCCTGTGTGGAACAAAACCATGTCAAAAACTGAAGACATACAACTATGGAGATTGATCTGGGCCCTCCCCTTTCTCTCTGTCTCTTTCTGTCTCTGTACAAAACAGTAAAATAAATCGAAAACAAAAAAGACAAAAGAGGCTGAGGAACTCTTCTGAATTAAAGGTGTTGAAAAAGACTGATCACTAAATGCAATGCACCTAGATTAAATTACATCACCTAAAATGTCTATAGTGCTGAGGTTGAGAAACTCTGACATAACGATACACCTTTAGTATTATTTGCTAAGTGAAAATTCTAAGGTATTTAATCATCTATGTCCAAAATCTTGCCTCCCATTCACTAATAACTGAATGACGTGAAAAAATAAGAAACAAAAACACTAACTCTATTATCTAGACATGAATTATCCAAGCTTTACTTAGACTTAAATCACACAAATCTCAAAGTATCTATCCAAGCTTACAAGCAGTACAGGCATTAGAAATCCATCCCTATATTAAATAAATAAATAAATAAATATACATATATAACTTTAGAAATTTAAAATGATACTTCTAACTATCATCATCCTTTTTCTTTTTTATTTTTCCTTTTTCTTTTAATAGGTAACAACTATTCTTGATATCTGAAGTTCTAAAATGGTCTTGAATGCTATTTGGTTTTACTGCTTGTTTCCGCATACCTTGAACCTGAAAATATTATGTCATAAAATAAATTACAAGGGATAGACAAGTAAGGTGTGTAGATAATCCATAAATTAGATAAATATGTCCATGGAGAATGGCATCAACAAAAGAAATGGAGATGGAAATTTCATGACTTGGGTCCCCCACAAAACTACTACTGAGCTGCCAAAAGAATATCAGAATCCACTTTTGTAGGGCACTGGAATCTAGTAAAAAGACAAAAAAAGAAAGAGAGGAGAAAAAGAGGAAAGTAAGAGAGAGAGAGAGAGAGAGAGAGAAAGAAAGGAAAAGAGAGAGAGAAAGAGAGAGAGGGAGAGAGAGAGAGAAAGAAAGAAAGAAAGAAAGAAAGAAAGAAAGAAAGAAAGAAAGAAAGAAAGAAAATACAAACACCAGAAGGCTTTTTGAAGAAAGAAGCTTTAAACTTCCCACCAACCACACCCTACAGCCCAGATTGGCAATGAACATGATTGCCAGCATGCACTCGGAGTGCAGGTTGCAAATGCCAAAGGGAGAAATATAGATCTTGTTCTCAAAAACTGTGGTTAGTGCCTCAATACAGAACCAATCTGCAAAGTCTTGAAAAGATTTTTTTCCCCAATGGCTCTAGGTATTTAAGAAACTGTCACACACAGCTAACCACTAAGCTATGGAATACAGATGTTAGTGCCCACAAATGTAAGAATACAAACTTTACAAAAATAGTTTAGAAAACTCACAGAACAAGCAAATATAGTCAATAAACAGCAGCAGCACACCCTGATGATGGGGGAGAATATGATTTTCATATATGCCATATTATAATATGCAAAACCTTTTACCTTCAACAAAAAATTGAGAAGCTTGAAAAGAGACAAAACAGGATGGTTTACTCAGGAAAAAACAAAATTAACAGAAACTGTCCATAACAAAACCCAGTTATTGTACTTAATAGACAAATGCTTTAAGTCAACTATTCTAAAAAGGCACAAATAATTAAAGAAAAATCTCATGAACTTAGTAGATAGTTTGGTGGTTACCTAAGGGTAAGGGCGGGGGTGGGGGTGGGGGTGGATAAATATATGGTGCTAGGAAGAAAGCTGACTCTGGGTGGTGAACACATATTATAACACATAGATGGAAGTACTGTAGAGTTGTACACCTGAAACCTATGTAATTTTTACTAATCAATGTAACCCTAATAAATTCAACAATAAAAAAAAAAAAAAAAAAAAAAAAAAAAAAAAAAAAAAAAAAAAAAAAAAAAAAAAGGAAAGAAAACCATGAACAAAGAACTAAAGGAACCAGGAGAATGAACAATGACTTAAATGGTGACTATCCATACACAGAAATTATAAAAAGAACTAAGGAGAAATTCTGAAGCTGAAAAGTATAACAAAAAAGAAAAATTCACTGAAGAGGTTTAATAGCAGATTTTGGCAGGCAGATAAAACAATCAGTGAAGATGAAAGATTGGTTAATTGCGATTGTCCAGTCTGGGAGTAAAGGGAGAAAATAAGAAAAACGAACAGCACCTAAGAGACTTCTGAGACACCATCAAAGATATCAACACATGCTGAAAGACTTTCCCAGATTAAAAAGGAGAGAAAATGGGGAAGCCGGGATGGCTCAGTGGGTCGCCGGGGACCAGGGATCAAATCCTGGCTCCGGCCTGTGCGGAACCATGTGCTGAACTGGGGAGTTCTCCCAATTCAGTTCTCTCTCTGTCTCTGTATCTCTCTCTCTCTGTCAAAAAATTAATTATAAAAAAATAAAAAAAGGAGAGAAAGGAGGATATTTGAAGAAATAATGGCTGAAAACCTCTTAAACATTAAAAAGAAATGCACAAATCTCATTTTCAAGTTCAACAAACTACAAACAAAATGAACTCAGAGTTACACTGAAGAAAACAAGAGAAGCAACTCATCACATCCTAGAAAT
The DNA here is from genome assembly GCA_004027555.1 of Craseonycteris thonglongyai. NCBI lineage: Eukaryota > Metazoa > Chordata > Mammalia > Chiroptera > Craseonycteridae > Craseonycteris > Craseonycteris thonglongyai. The sequence continues at coordinate 10,974 of PVKE010041208.1, read as the reverse complement.
CCACAATAAGATGAATAACCTATTTATTTCAGGGGGAAAAAAAAAATGGAGGCTATAAAGTGCGATGATATAAAGTCCTGAAAGAAACCATCAGCCAAGAATTCTGTATCTGCCAAAACTATCATTCAAAAATGAAGAAAAAGTTAAGACATTCTTAAATGATAAAGTTGAGGGAGTTCATCACTAGTACACATACCCTACAATAAATGCTCATGGGGTCCCCTCTAGGCTGAAATAAAAGTGTATCACACAGTAATTTGAAGCCATACAAAAATAATCAAATAACAAAGGTAAAAGCAGTTGCACAGATAAGTAAGTATATATAAGCCAGTAGTTGTGTTGTATTTTTGATTTTAGTATCTTTTTGTTCCTATATAATTTAAAAGAAATGCATAAAATAATTATAAATCTATGCTAATAGGCACATGCATAAAGTTGTAATCTCTAATAACTTACATAAAGGGGTAAGGGATAGAAGACAGAGCTGTATAGGAGCAGAGACTTTATATACTACTGAAACAAAGTTGTTTTTAATTAACACCTGATTGCTATAAAATTAAGATGTTAATTATAATCCCTATAAGGGTACGTTAGGAAATCATAAAAGAAAGCAGTAATTTAGAAATTGACAAACAATGGTTTTAAGACATAAAACAAGAGGAAAATGGTGGAATTAAATTATCAGTAATAACTTTAAAAGTAAATGGATTAAACTCTCCTATTAAAATACAGATTAGTAGGATGGATTAAAAAACACATACCGTATTTTCCAGCGTATAAGACGACCCCCTAATTTTACAGTTAAAACATAGGTTTAGGCCTATATTCGCTGTATAAGACTACAGCCTCGGAAGTGGGGGGTAGTCTTACACAGAAAATATAGGCCTAAACCTATGTTTTAACTGTAAAATTAGGGTGTCGTCTTATACGCCCGGTCGTCTTATACGCCGGAAAATACGGTAACCCAATTATACGAAGTCTACAAGGTACTCACTAGTGATCCAAAGATACAAGTGTGTTAAAGGTAAAAGGATGGGAAAAAACATTCCATGTAAATAGTAACAAAATAGCTGGGTGGCTACCCTAATTTCAGAAAAAATAAGACTTTAAGACAAAAGTAGTTGTAAGAGATACTGAAGGACATTATACATTGATTTAACAGGGTGGGTGCCAAAATACATGAAGAAAAAACTGACAGAATTGAAGGGAGATATAATACAGTTCAATTATAAAAGTTTTAAAGCTTTAATACTCTACTTTCAGTAATGAATCAAAGGGAAAGCTGGGCTGGCTCAGTGGATTAAGCACTTGCCTTGCAGCCCCGGGCACCAAGGATCAAGTCCCAGCCCCGGCCCATGCAGACCCATATGCTGAACTGGGGTGTGCTTACCATGCGGGATACCCCCCAGTTCAGTTCTTGTCCCTGGTTAAGCCCCTGGCTCGAGGGGGTATGCCTCCCATGTAGGAGGCCCGGAGCCCAGTTCCCATCCTGCGTAGTAGCCCCTGACCACGTGTGTGGAATGAAACCATGTCAAAAACTGATGATGTACAACTATGAAGACTGCTCTGGGCCCTCCCCCTTCTCTTTGTCTTTGTCAAAAACAATAAAATAAATCTCTAAAAAAAATAATGAATTGAAGATCACCAAGAAAATAAAAACCTGTATAACATTATACATCAACTAAATGAAACAAACATAAAGAAAGATAACATTTCCACTCAATAACAACACAATATACATTCCTCTCCAATGCACATGGAACATTCTCCTGGACAGACTAGATATTAGGTCACAAAACAAGTCTACATGAATTTAAAGGTTCTGAAATGATACAAAGTCAAGTACATTCCTTGACCAGAAAAGAATGAAAATGAAAATAAGTACCAAAAGGAAAATTCACAAATATGTGGAAATTAAACAACACACTCTTAACACAGTCAATGGATCAAAGGAGAAAGGGAAATCAGAAAATACTTTGAGATGAAGAAAAAGACACAACACACCAAAACCTATGGGATGCAGCAAAAGCAGTAATCAGAACGAAATCTGCAGCTGTAAATGCCTACATTAAAAAAGAAGAAAATTTCAACTTTAAGGTTAACTTTAAGGAAGTAGAAAAAGAAGAGCAGACTAAACTAAAAGCTGGCAGAATGAAGGAAGTATGAAAAATTAAAGTGAATATAAACAAAACATAAAATAGAAAAACAGAATAGAGAATCACAAGAACAAGGCTTGCTTTTGTCAATTCTAAATAAGTATTGTACTGCAGTTCTAAATAAAATAATTAGGCAAGGAAAAGAAAGGAATCCAAAATGTAAAGGAATGAAGTATAATTACCCCTAATTTCTAATGACTTTACTTATTATAAATATAAGAGCTAATGCATAAAACTCTTAAGAGGGAAAACAGAAGTAAAATTTTCATGACCTTGAATTTGGCAAGGAATTCTTAGATATGGCATCAATATGTGAGGAAAAACATAAAAATTGGTGTCATCAAAACTGCATCAGAGGACATTATCAAAAAAGATAACCTATAAGATGGGAGAATACATTTGCAAACCATTTATCTGATAAAGGTCTGATAATCAGGAAAAAAAACCAACACAACATCTCTCAAAGCCAAAGAAGAAAAAGACAAACAACCCAATGTAAAAGTTGGAAAAATACTTAAAGACATTTCTTCAAAGATATACAAATGGCCAACAAGCACACAATAAGATGCTCAATCAACATCATTAGTCATTAGGGAAGTGCAAACCAAAACCACAATGAGGTATCACTCCCCACCCACTAATTAAACTATTATAAGAAAATATGTAAAATAACAAGTATTGGTGAGGATGTGGAGAAATGGAAACTCAGTATACATTGCTGGTGGGAATGTAAAATGGTGCGGCCTCTTCTTCATAAAGTTCAACATACCACTAGGCATATATCCTAAAGAACTCATAACAGGTACTCAAATACTTGTGCACGAACATTCACAAAAGCACTATTCATATCACAATAGCTAAAAAGTGTAAATAACCCAAATATCTATCAATGGGTGAATGGATAAACAAAATGTGGTAGGTCCATAAAATGGAATATTACTCAGCCATAAAAAGGAATGAAGTGCCGATATAAGCTATCATGTGGACTCATCTAAAAAATACTACGCTTAATGTAAGAGGCAGACATAAAAGGTCACATATTTTTATTTGTTATATGAAATAACCAAAATAGGCAAATCTATATACAAAGAAAACAGATTGTTGGTTGTCAGGGGCTGAAAGAAAGGTGAATGAGGAAAGAGGGTGAGTATAGTATCTCATTTTGGAGTAATAAATATGTTGTCACTAAGAAGAGGTGATGTTTACACAACACAGTGAATGTACTAAATGCCAACAAATTGTACACTTAAAAATGGTTAATTATATATTATGTGATTTTTACATCAACAACAAATTAAAAGCGTATGTGGGGAAAAAATTATCAAGCATTGGTAGTATATAAGCCTATTCAAACTAGATGCTACAAAATTAAAAGTGCATTGTTATTCCTTGATATAAATGTAAGGACCACTGAAGGAGACATATGGGTAAATTGTGATATTAAGGCAAAATCATATTTCAAGAAAACTATACAAGGTAAGTATCCAGCCACCTAATAAGAAAAGTAGAGGCATTTATGGCTGGACTTTTTATGGCGAGCCCTTGTACTCTGCATTAACCAGTTATCAAAAAATGAAATAATTTCATTAATACGGCAATGTTAAATAAAGAACCAACTAGCTAGTATGTTGACAATGTTGTACTCATCAGATTCTCTCTTCTGGAAATCTAAAACTGGGATTCAAAGACATCTGGTTAAACTCAGCATGTGGTTAAAACTGAGATATAAAAATCTAGGATCTGTGAACAGACAAGGTGAGTCTAGAGAAAGAGAAGGACACAGAAAAACAGAGATGATAACACTACTCAGGTTCTAATCCATTAGGGTTAGATATTCTTGGTTTCATAAAATACCTTTTATTCCCATTAAGTATGTATTTTTTGCCTTTGGTTTCTCTCAACCCAAATAATTTAGATTTAAAAAACCTTAATCCCTGGGCTATGGAATTTAGATCTATTATTTTTCTAAGCACTCAGTATTTCTAAGCAGTAGAGACATCTGGGGGTAGGAAGACAACTAGATCAGAAGCAGCAACAATAGAAGTATGATATAAAAATCTTAATATGGTGGTGAAAACAGATATAAGGAAAAAACACTGCTAAGAACGGGCCCACACTGCTAAGAAAGGGTAAGCCTTATCAATTAATGGTATATGGGAACAATGTGTAAAAGGAGTCAGATTACTGAAATACCTTTGCTTGTGTAAACTAGAATGACACTGTCATTATCACCAAATAAATAAATAAATAAAGAGAAGGAAGTGGCTTGGGATGAACTGAATTTTAATCTTAAATCCAAGATACTACACCCAAGTTTTCAGTAGGCAGTCAGGAATATAGGAAAACATTGGGGTGTGAGAAAAAGACCTGGGAATCATTCTCATAGATGTGAAGGGCTAAACCCAAAATCAAAAATAAAACAGAATATGCATACATAAAATCAACACTAAATAAGATGGCTATAACTTGTTGAAATTAATTAAAGCTGTTCTTAGTACATGCAAAAGATATATGAACATGTGCATACATATTATGTATGATGTGTTTTGATTTGAAAGCAGTTTAATGTTCCTTAATAAAATGCCTACTATGAGCTACATATTAGAATATGCATGTGTGATAAAAGATATACAATATAATACCCCTGATATGACATAGTGTATATATATATTTCAACAAGCCAGCTATTCTGAGTCTTAAAACAATGGCTGATGTAAATGTGTTCATGAATGTCAAACAGTGAAGTGAGATTTTTCACATGCTAAAATAAAAGTTTTAAGTCCCAACAAAGACATTGCAAGAAAAAAACAGACCAAAATCTCTCATGAATATAGATGCAAAAATCTTCAACAAAGCTTAGCAAGTTGAATTTTTTAAAAAGTATAAAAAGAATTACACACTATGACCAAGTAAGATCTATCTCAAGTATGCAAGGCTGGTTCAACATTCACAAATAAATTAATGTAATCCATCACATCAGTGACTACAGAATAATAATTACAAAATCATATCAATCAATGGAGAAAAAGCATTTGACTAAATCCAACACCTATTCATGATAAAAGCTCAGCAAACTAGAAATAAAGAATGTCACTGATTTTTTTAAAAGATTTATTTTATTGTTTGAGAGAAGATGAGAGAGAGGAGAGAGAGAAAAAGGGGGGAAGGCCCAGAGCAAGCTCCCTAGTTGTGTATCATTAGTTGTGACATGGTTTCATTCCACACAGGTGGATGTGGGGCCGCATGGGGCAGGAATTGAACTGGGGGAATTCCTGCAGGGGAAGGGAGAACCTTCCCCTGGCAGTTGCAAGGCAAGCATCAACCTACTGAGCTATTCTGACATCTGCCGGGAATGTCATTAATCTGATAAAGACTATTTAGAAAAAACCTACAGAGAACATCATGCTTAATAGTGAGACATTCAATGCTTTCCCATTAACACATTGCGTACGGATCACAAGCATCTTCGTTTTTTCTGAGCCATTCATTAAGGACGGGTAACGAGAATTCTTGTTTTTACACGAGACCTTTTATTTTTTGCAAGATTTATTTAATTAATTAGGTTGGTTGATATATAACGAGCAAATATTATCAATGGATAAATTTACATGAGCAAGTACAAAAAATTTCATTGAAAAGTTATAAATAATATGAAAGCAATAGCATTTTAAAGAGAAGAGTTCATTTCAACGTGGTCTCATTTAAATACCTGCCGGAACAGAGGGGTATGAGGAATTTAAACCCCGCCGTACGCAACGTCTTAAGATCAGATACAGGCAAGGATGTCCCCTCTCTCACCATTCCTTTCAACACTGTACTGGAAATCCTTGCTAAACAATTTAATGCAAGAAAAGAAAATCAAAGGTATACAGATGAGGAAGGAAAACATAAAACTATCATTTTTCACAGATGACATGATCATCTACATAGAATATCAATAGGCAAAAACAAACAAACACTCATGGAATTAGTAATTATAGCAAGGTTGCAGGGTACAAGGATTCAAAAGTCAATTGCTTTTCTTATATACCAATGAACACATGGAATTAAAAAAAATAAAAGCAATACTATTTACATTAACACCTCCCAAAATAAAATACTTAAGTATAAATCTAACAAATATGAAGATCTATGAGAAAAATTACAAAATTGATTAATGATATCAAAGAAGAACTAAATAAATGGACATTCCATGTTCATGGATAGGAGAACACAATATTGTAAAGGTGTCAATTCTTCCTACTTGACCTACAGATTCAGTGCAATCTCAAATTCCTAACAAGTCATTTTATAACACCCTGATTCTAAAGTTTATAGAGAGGTCAACACTTAAAGCTAACACAGTATTCAAAGAGAAGAATAAAATGGGAAGCTGACACTACCCAACTTAAGACTTATTGTAAAGCCTCAGTAATCTAGATAGTGTGGTGTTGAGTAAAGAATAGGCAAATAGATGGAACAGAATAGAGAGCCCAGAAATAAATGCCTATTAATAGTCAACCGATCTTTGAAAAAGGAACAAAAGGGGATGCCATGATGGCTCAGCAGGTTGAGCGCTCACCTTGCAGCCCCAGGTTTGAGGATCAATTCCCAACCTCAGACGGAGCTCACACTTCTCATGTGGGAGGCCCCTGACTCTTGGGGGCGTGCCTCCCATACAGGAGGCCCCAGGCCTGCTTCCCACCCTGTGAGGCCCAGAGCCCATCTGAGTGGAATGAAACTATGTAGAAAACTAATGACATACAACTATGGAGACTGCTCTGGGGCCTCCCCCTTTTCTCTGTGTCTCTCTGTTAAAACAATAAAATAAATCTTAAAAAAAAAAAAAAGGACCAAAGGCAATAAATAAAACAAAACAAAGATAGGAATACTGGGCATCCATATGCAAAAAAAAAAAAATCTAGGGAAGATTGGATGGCTCAGCAGGTTAAGCACTCACTTCGCAGCTCCAGTGACCAAAGATCAAATCCTGGCCCCAGACTGTGCGGAGCCATATGCTGAACTGGGGTTGTGCTTCACATGCAGGAGGCCCCCAGTTTGGGCCCTGGCCTGAGGGGGCATGCCTCCCTTTCGGGAGGCCCCCAGCCCAGTTCCCACCATGCAGGGCCTCCACCCACCTGTGTGGAAAGAAACTGTGTCGAAACTGATGACATGCAACTATGGACACTGCTCTGGGCCCTCCCCCTTCTTTCTGTCTCTGCCAAGAACAATTAAATAAATCTTTAAAAACAAAAATCTAGACACAAACCTTACACCCTTGACAAAAATGAACTCAAAATGGTTCATGGACTTAAATGTAAAATACAGAACTACAAAATTCATAGACAAAAACAGCTGGTATGGTAATGCCTTTTTAGATACAACACCAAATGACACAATTAAAAAAATATATTGATAAGCTGGACTTCATTAAAATTCAAAACTTTTGCTCTGTGAAAGATGATGTCAAGATTATTAGAAAACAAGCTATAGACTGGGAGAAAATACTTACAAAAAACACATCTGATAAAGGAACTCTTAAAACTCAGTAATAAGAGAACTCCATTACAAAATGGCCAAAAGATCTTGACAGACACCTCATCATGGAAGACATACGGATGGCAAATAAACATATAAAAAGATGTTGCACATCATGTTACTAGGGAGTTGACAATACTAATTATTGGTGAGGATGTGGAGTAATAAGAGCTCTCTCATTGCTGGTGAGAACACATAGTATAGACACTTTGGAAGACACTTTGGTGGTTTCTTACCAAACTAAACACACTCATATACTACGCAACAGTTGTGCTCCTTCCTATTTACCCAAAGTTAGTCGAAAGTTTATGTCCACACAAAAATTTAAACACAGATGTTTATAGTATCTTTATATTCATAACTGCCAAAATCTGAAAGCAACTAGGATGTTCTTCAGTGGGTGAATGGATTAAGTAAACTGAAGTCAATGAAGAGAATGAAATAATTCAGCACCAAAAAGAAATGAACTATCAAGCCATGGAGGAACCTCAAATGCCTATTATTAGTGAAAGAAGCCAATCTGAGAAAGCTATATACACTATGATCCCAACTATATGTTACTGTGAAAATGGCAAAATTAAACAGCAGTGGTTGCCAGGGGTAGGGGAAGAGGGAAAGAGATGAACAGAGCACACCGGATTTTTAGGGCAGTGAAAATACTCTGTATGATATTATGAAGATGGATATGTGTCATTTTACATTTGTCCAAACCCACAGAATGTATATTACCAAGAGTGAACTCTAATATACACTATGGACTTTGGGTGATTGTGGTTATGTCAATGGAGGTTCATCCTTCACAAAAAATTATTATTCTAGTGAGCAATGATGGTAATACAGGATGGGGCATTTTCATGTATAGGACATGGCACATATGAGAAATCTCTGTACCTTCCTTTTAGTTTTGTTGTAAATCTAAAATTCCTCCAAATAAAATAGATATATAGTACTCATACCTACATATAAAGCTTGTAAGAATAGAAGTAACATCAACGCAGCAAGAATCTTTAAGCAGTGGTATGTGACATTTTTAGGCACAAGATCACTACAAGATAAGGCTAAAGGCAGTATTTTCTTTCCTCAATCAAAAACAGCATTTTAAAATTACACTTGGAGGATGGTATTTATATTCTTACTTGAATTTACTGAATGAAAACACGTCACTACCTTCTAACCACTAAATATTTAACATATGAGAAAAAGCAACAATAGCTTTCCAGTCTTTCATTTTGCTACTTTCTCTACATGGCTGAAAGTTCATAAAGTAAATATTAAATGCATCATTTTCATTCCAGTTTGTTCCATTTAATATATTAAAAAATATACTTTTGAAATGCCTCGCCATTTGTTTCATGGCAAATGGTTTTCTCTGTGCATACTTTCTATTACTGGAGTTGGGCACAGCAATTTCATGTTTAGATTTTTCCTAGAAAAATAAAAATATAAGCACATAAAGATTTATATAAAGCATAAAAAGACTTTAGAAATAGAGTTACTGAATAAATTATTATCAAGGTATCAGCATATAAAATAAAAATCATATAGGCTGCCCTATGAAAGAGCTCCTTCCCTAAAGAGAGAAAAACAACACTTGTTATCAAAATCACCTATAAGCAGTAATGGTAAGTGGGCTAGAATATAATTGTCTGACCTCAGACAAGTTACTTAATTTCTCTGGGGCTTAGTTTCTTGCGCTGTAAAATGGGGACAGTAGCTACATATACACTGCAGTGACCTAAAAATTAAATGAATAAACAACACATTTATTTTATATCATATTAAAAGTTTACTGTGCAAACAGTAAACATGTAGTAAAAGTTGATAATATCATTAAAGTAATTACTTCACCTGCAAAATAAAAAGGACTAGAGTGTTTCTTCAGACTTGCACAGCATTCATTTTCCTGCATTCTATTAAAACATCTGGTTTTCAATCACAAAATGACAATGTCATGTTTCAATTTAACTTAAACACAAAGCATTCAAGATAGCTTTCACATATAAACAGCCTTTCTTTCCTTATTATATCTTAGAAAATCCTGCACATTATCATTCTCATCATGCATTATCAAAATGCAAAACCCTTGTTTTTATATTATGACTTAGGCACTCAGCATAATGCAAATTACTCAGTTGACATACCTATTTTGAAAAGTCTTACAATAGCACAAAAGCCTCCATTCTCTCATGTTTCCAAAGATCATGCATTCTTTGTATTTATAGAAAAAAAATGCTAATTCTACTTTGGAAATCAAAGACTTAAATATCAATGTATAATTAATGTCCCAAGGACAAACATTCAGGGTTCCTTTAAAGGCCTTGAGGTTCCTGTTTTAAGCATTTATTAAGTAAGTATTTAAATACAGACACTGTTTTAGGAGCTAGGAGTCCCTACTCTTCTGGAGATTATGGTCTAATGGTTATGGTATGAAAAAAAATTTTTTTAAAGCATAAGCAAAGGAGATGCTGGGATAATTCAGCAGTTGAGCACTTGCCTCACAATCATGACATCTGGGGTTTGATTCTCAGCCCCACCCCATGCAACCCCATTAATGCTGAATTGCAGCGCAACTGGTAACCACAAAGGTTCTCACTTCCCATACAGGAGGACCTCTGTTTGGTTCCCAATCCACGCAGCCCCACATCTACCTGTGTGGAATGAAACCATATTACAAATAAGGATATACAGTTATGGAGACTGCTCTGGGCCATCCCTCCTTCTCTAACAATAAAATGGAAATAAAATCTTTAAAAAAAATAGCATAAACAAAGACAAAGACCTAATAACCATCAACTTCAAGAAGGCAGTGTTCAAAAGAAAAGGGAATGTTCTTGCTAAGAGATAAAAACATACTTCAAAGCTATAAACCAAAAATATTATTATACCAAAAATGTAAATATAATAACATATCTGTTAATATTAATATACCAGAAAACCTCAAGGAATTTCTGCTAGTCACTCTAATCATTCATTCAAATGTCAATGATGCCAATTTTTAGCACTTATTTGATACTGCTAAGGTTATTAAAAACCCAGAATTTCAAAAGCAATATTAAAAGTCTTTTAGGAAATGACATTTGTCTCCTAATACATCCTCTAATGCAGGGGTCTCCAAACTTTTCAGCCCGCGGGCCGCATTAACTATCAAACAGCAGTTTGGGGGCCGACTACACACTTGAGGTCCAAATAAAAAAGAATCAAAACATAGATGTTGTTTTTAATTATTTATTTCATATTATTTTATTCAGATAAAAAGGTCTCCACAGGCCGGATAAGAGGGCCTCCGGCCCACGGGCCGCAG
>PVKE010041207.1:0-14271 GCA_004027555.1 Craseonycteris thonglongyai | reverse complement strand
AAAAAAAAAAAAAAAAAAAAAAAAAAAAATACATAGAAACAAATGACAGTGAAAACACAACATACCAAAATTACTGGGATGCAGCAAAAGGAGTACTAAGAGGAAAATTTTTTTTATCACTACAGGCCTTTCTCAAGAAACAAGAAAAATTATAAGTAAACAACCTAATATCACATCTTCAAGAATTAGAAAAAGAAAAACAAAAAACACCCAAAGCCAGCAGCAGGAAGGAAGTAATAAAAATTAAAGCAGAACCAAATGAAATAGAGAATAAAAAAAATAGAAATAAGTAATACAACAAAGAGCTGGTTCTTTGAAAAAACTAATAAAATTGACAAACCCCTTGTTAGAAAAAGAGAAAACACACAAATAATCTGAATTAGAAATGAAAGAGGGTAAATTACAACTGATACCACAGAAATACAAAGGATCATACAAAACTACTATAAAGGACTATATATGCCACCAAATTTTGCAACCTAGAAGAAATGGAGAAATTTTTAGAAACTTAGTCTACCTACACTGAATCAAGAAAAACTGGAAACCTATACAAACCAGTCAACAGTAAGGAAATCAAAACAACCATCCAAAACGTTCCCAATAGGTCCAGGCCCAGATGATTTCACTAACAAGTTTTACCAGGCATTCAAAGAGGAACTAACATCCATCCTTCTCAAACTTTTCCAAAAAATTGAAGAAGAGGCAATACTTCCCAACTCATTCTACGGGGCCAACATTACCCTAATACCAAAGCCCTGCAAGGACATCACAATAAAAGAAAACTATAGACCAATATCTCTGATGAACACCAATGCAAAAATCCTAAACAAAATACTAGAAAATAGAATACAACAATTTATTAAAAAGATTATACATCATGATCAAGTGGGATTCATCCCAGGGGCACAAGGATGGTTCAACGTAATTCAAATTGGTCAATGTGATACACCACCTAAACAAAATTAAAGACAAAAACCATATGATTATATCAATTGATGCAGAAAAAGCATTCGACAAGATACAACATCCATTTATGATCAAAACACTTAATAAAATGGATATAGAAGGAAAATACCTCAACATAATAAAGATCATATATAACAAACCCTCAGCCAATGTCATACTGAATGGGGAAAAACTGAAACCTTTTCTCCTAAAATCAGGAATGAGACTGGGATGTCCCCTGTCACCACTGCTATTCAACATAGTGCTGGAAGTCATAACCAGAGCCATTAGGCAGAAAAAAGAAATACATGCATCCAAATTGGATATGAAGAAGTTAAGCTGCCACTTTTTGCAGATGATATGATTCTTTTTATAGAAAACCCCAAAGTCTCCCCCAGAAAACTGTTAGAAATAATAAATGAATACAGTAAAGTTGCAGGATACAAAATCAATGTACCAAAATCCACAACATTTTTATATACAAACAATGAAACTTCAGAAAAAGAAATGAGAAAAACGATACCATTTGTGATCAAATAAAAAATCAAATACTTAGAAATAAACTTAAAGAACATGAAGGAGTTTATACATGGAAAACTATAAGACACTATTAAAAGAAATTGAAGAAAATACAAAGAAATGGAAGGATATTTTATGTTCATGGTTGGAAGAATCAACATAGTTTTAATGGCCATATTACTCAAAGCAATACACAGATCTAATGCAATTTCCAGCAAAATCCCACAGACATTCTTTCAAGAAATAGATAAAAAAAATTATCAGATTCATATGGAACCACAGAAGGCCCCAAATCATTCCTCAAAAAAAAAGGTTGGAGGCATCATGCTCCTGGACTTGTCTATACTACAAAACATCAATAATCAAAATAGCTTGGTATTGGCAGATAAACAGACATATAGACCACTGGAACAGAAATGAAAACCCAGAAATAAAACCACAACTATATGGACAGATAATCTATGATAAAGGAGCAAAAAATATACAATGGGGAAAAGAAAGCCTCTTCAGTAAATGGTGCTGAGAAAATTGGAAAACCACATGCAAAAGGCTGAATGTGAACTGTGATCTCTCACCATGTACCAAAATTAACTCAAAGTGGATTGAGGACCTCCACATAAGATCCAAAACTATAAAGTGCATAGAAGAAAGCCTCGGTACTAAACTCATAGACCTTGGGCTCAGAGAGCACTTTATGAACTTGACCTCAAAGGCAAGGGAAATAAAAGCAAAAATAAGTGAATGGGACTATATCAAACTGAAAAGCTTCTACATAGCAAAGGGCACCCTCAACAAAGTAAAAAGGAAACCAACTGAATGGGAGAAAATATTTGCAAACAATGCCTCTAATAAGTGGCTAATATCTAACATATATAAAGAACTCAAACAATACAACAACAACATAAACAAACTATCCAATTAAAAAATGGGCAGAAGACCTAAACAGGCAATTCTCTCCTGAAGACATACAAACAGCCAAGAGATACATGAAAAAATGCTCAACATCACTCACAATTAGGGAAATGCAAATTAAAACCGCAATGAGATACCACCTCACACCTGTTAGAATGGCAATTATCAACAAGACAAGGAATAACAAGCGCTGGAGAGGCTGTGGAGGAAAAGGAACCCTCATACACTGCTGTTGGGAATGTAAATTGGTACAACCACTATGGCAGACAGTGTGGAGATTCCTCAAAAAACTGGAATGGAATTGCCATGTGATCCAGCAATCCCTCTTCTGGGTATCTACCCAAAAAACCTGAAAACCTTAATCTGCAAAGATACATGTACCCCAATGTTCATTGCAGCACTGTTCACAATGGCCAAATCGTGGAATCAACCACTATCCTCTGATAGATGAGTAGATAAAGAAGTTGTGGTACATTTATACAATGGAATACTACTCAGCAATAAGAAAAGATGAAATACAGCAATTTGTGACAACATGGACGGACCTTGAAAACATCTTATTAAGTGAAACATGTCAGAATGAAAGAATCAAGAAACATATGACCTCATTTATAGGTGGAATATAAAACTGAAAGGAACAAAGAAACAGACTCATGGACACAGTCAATAGTTTAGTGGTTATCTGAGGGTAAGGGAAGAGGTGGGTGGGAGAGATGGGCATAAGGATGGGGAATCAAACATACAAGGATGAAAAGTGAGCTGATTCTGGGTGGTGAGTACATAATGTGATGTATAGAGAATGGAATGTAGAATTGTACACCTGGAAACAGTATAATTGATATCAATTAATGTCACCCCAATAAATTTAACAAAAAAAAGTTATATATTGCTTTGGGTAATATGGCCGTTTCACCTATGTTGATTCTTCTAATTCATGAACATGAACTATCTTCATTTTTTTATGCCTTCTTCAATTTCTTTTAATAGTGTCATAGTTTTTGGTGTATAAGTTCTTTACATCCTTTTTTAGGTTTATTCCTAAGTGTTTCATCCTTTTTGTTGTGATTGCAAAAGGTATTTTTATAATTTTCTTTTTCCTGAAGTTTTATTTTAGTATATAGGAATGCAGTGGATTTTTGCACATTGATTTTGTATTCTGCAACTTTACTGTGCTTATGTTTCTAACAGTTTTTTTGGTGGAGTCTTTAGGATTTTCTACATTTAAAAAATCACGCCATCTGCAAAAATTACAATTAAAGTTCTTCACTTCCAGTTTGGATGCCTTTTATTTCTTTCTCCTTCCCAGTTGCTCTGGCTAGAACCTCCAGTACTATGTTGAATAGCATTGGTGACAGAGAACATCCTTTCTTGTTCTTGATTTTAGGAGAAAAGGTTTCAGTTTTTCCCCATTTAGGATGATATTCACTCAAGATTTGTCGTATATGGCCTCTATTATGTTGAGGTACTTTTTTTCTATACCCATTTTGTTAAGTGTTTTGATCATAAATGAGTGTTATATCTTGTTGAATGCTTTTTTCTGTATCAATTGTTAATCATATGGCTTTTATCTTTTATTTTGTTTATGTATCACATTGACTAATTTGCATACATTGGCATACATTGAACCATCCCTGTGATGAATACCACTTGATTGTGATATATGATTTTTTTAATCCATTGCTGTATTTTATTTGTTAGTGTTTTGTTTAGGACTTTTGCATCTGTATTTATCATCTATTGGTCTACAGTTCTTTTTGTGTTATCCTACCAGGCTTTGGTGTCAGGGTAATTTTGCCATTGTAAAATGAGTTGGGAAGTATTGCTTTTTATCAACTTTTTGGGAGAGTTTAAAGAGGATAGGTATTAAATCCTCTGAATGTTTGGTAGAATTCACTAGTGAAGCCATCTGGTCCTGGACCTTTTCTCTTGGGGAGGTTTTTGATGATTGTTTCTGATTTCCTTATTGTTGATTGGTCTATTTAGATTATCCATTTCTTCCTGACTCAATCTAGGTAGGCAATATTTTTCTAGAAACTTGTCCATTTCTACTAGGTTATTGAATTTGGTGGTCCTTCATGGTATTCTCATGTGATCCTTTGTATTTCTGTGTTGTTTGTTGTAATTTCACTTCTTTCATTTCTTATTTGATTATTTGTGTCTTTCCTTCTTTTAATTTAGTGAGTTTAGCCCTGGGTTTATTAATCTTGTTAGTCTTTTTGAAGAACAAGCTCTTTGTTGCATTAATATGTTTATTTTATTTTGCTGCTGCTGTTGTACTCTATTTATTTAATTTGCTCTAATTTTTATTATTTCCTTCCTTCTGCTTACTTTGGGTTTCAGTTTTTGTTTTTGTTTTTGTTTTTTCCCCAGTTCTTTAAGATGTAATGGTATGCTGTTTATTTGGGAATGTTTTGTTTGTTTGTTTCTTGAGATAGGCCTATAATGATATAAATTTTCACAGTAATACTGCTTTTGCTGTGTTCTTATAAATTTAATAGAATGTATTTTTGCTCTCATTTGTTTATATGTACAGTACTGTTTGGGCTCTTATTTCTTCTTTGACCTATTCACATTTTAATAGCATGTTTCTAACCTTTACATATATGTAGTTTTTACTGCTTTCTTTTTGCAGTTGATCTCCACTTTCAAAGCTTTGTGTTCAGAGAACCCATTTGGTATGATTTCAATCCTCTTAAATTTGCTGAGGTTAGTTTTGTGCCCCAGCATGTGGTCTATCCTTGAGAATGTTTTATGTGTACTGGAAAAAAAAATGTATAGTCATATGTTGTAGGATGAAGTGTCCTGTAAGTCATCAATTATGTCTATTTGCTATGATTTATCATTTAAAGCTGATATTTTTTATTTATTTTCTGTTTGGATGATCTGTCCATAGCTGTTAATGGGGTGTTTAGGTCCTCTAGTATAATTGTTTTTGTCACTTTCTCCCTTTAGTTTTGTTAGTAGTTGCTTAGTAAATTGTTGTGCTTCCTGTGCATATGTATTAATGTGTCATGTTCCATTTATCATTATATGTGTTTTATCTTTGTCTCCTGTTACCTTTTGTTATCCTGAAATCTATTTCATCAGATGTAAATATTGCTACATCCATTTTTCTCTGGATGCCATTTCTTTGGAGTATCATTTTCTACCCTTTCACTCTGAGTCTGTATTTGTCCTTGTATCTGAGGTGTGTCTTTTGGGGGCAGCATAAGGTTGTGTTTTGTTTTTAAATCCAGTTTGCTACTCTGTGCTTTTTTATAGGTGAGTTCAGTCCATTTGCATTTAGGTTGATGATTGATTTATGAGGACTTTGTATAGCCATTTTGTCTTTTGTTTTCTGGTTGCTCAATATTGCCAATTTTTTTTTCTTTTTTGTTTTTTATTTTAGTTTGGTGGGGGTGTATGATTTTTTTGCTCAATATTGCCAATTTTTTTTTCTTTTTTGTTTTTTATTTTAGTTTGGTGGGGGTGTATGATTTTTTTATTTATATTTTTCTATGTTAATTGTCTTACTTTTGAATTTTTTTTTGAGTGGTTACCATTTAAGTTAATGTAAAATAAAGTTTCTGTTAAGCAGTAGTCCTATTTCTTTTTCTGTTTTAAAATTTATTATTTTATTAGTTGAGAGATGGTGAGAGAGAGAGGGTTGGGGAGGGTCCAGAGCAGTCTGCATAGCTGTACATCACTAGTTGTGACAGGGTTTTATTCCACACAGGTGGATGTGGAGCTGTACAGGGTGGGAACCAAACTGCAAGCCTCCTGCATGGGAGGTGAGAACATTTGCCGCTGAGCCATCCTGGTGGTTACCAATTGTGTTGCAGTTCATTATATGAAGTTGTATGGTCTGGGGCTGGGAATGAACCTTGGACCTCACGACTGAGAGGCAAGCGCTCAACTGCTGAGCTATCCCAGCATTCCCAGTAGTCCTTTTTTTTTTTTTCTTTTAAATACTTCTTATTGTCATTGCTCTTTGGAAATTGAGACATTTACTTTCCTTTTATGCTTTTGTTGTCACAAATTATCTCTATTTATTTTGACTGCCTGTTCCAGGTCAGATAGCCTCCCTTAGTGCTAGCCTTGCAGACAGAAGCTTCTGCACCTGTGTGTCAGCTTCCTTGGGATTCCCTGCTGGTTTCAGCTGGGTGAGGTATGGTTTGGGTTTGTTAGGTGAGGTGCAGGTTTATGGCACTGGATAATGGCAATTTCCAATCTGTATCTGACTAGCCTCTGCAGCTCCTTTCCTGTAAACACTGGATGGAGGTGGGGAAGGCAAGCTCTGGAAAAGTGGAGGGAGGCAGCCTGGCTTCATGTCTTGGGTTCTGCTTAGAATGAAGGAAGTGTGGGCTTATACCTACTGTACACCCCAAGGTCTCTGTCCTGGGCTGGGTTCAACCATATTATAATCTGGTCCCTCAGTCAGGAATATACCAGGCCAAAGAAGGTGCATACACACACTCCTATCTCAGTTCTTTCTTTTCCCAGGACTACACTGAATTCTGGGCCCATGTTTTGCATCTACCACTTCCCAGACTTTTCCTTGTCCTGGAGACTGCGCTGAGTATGGACCCTTGTTCTGCACCTGCTGCCATGTCAATCTTTTACCCACTCCTGCGTTTCATAGCCACCATGTTCCAGACTTTCTCCTAGGATCCAGCTGGTTTCTGGACCAACTCACTACTTCTCTCTTCCAGGTTATGGACTACATCCTATGGGCCCTTCTCCACACTTTCCCCAACCTTCTTCTCCAACTCTACCTCTTTCTTCCTACCTTTAAGTGTTTCCTTGTAATGAGTGGGTCTCTCAGCTGGGGCTGTGTGTTGCTTAGGGATTTCTTTGTTGAATTACAGTTGTTTGATCCAGGAGAGGTTTTAGGAATCTTCTCTCATGCCACCATCTTGATGATGTCCCCTGGCTTTCTTAAAAATTATTTTTTAGAAGTTTTTTATTCTGCATAGATATTAATATGTTTTCTGTTATTTGTATTTCAACTATTTTTATCCAATTTATTTTTTTATCTTTTAAATTTTTGACTTGTCGTTTATCTTAAATTTAAAAATATTGATATATTCAAATTGATCTGTATTCTACTTTACAAGTCTTCCCTTTTGGATATTAAAAATCTCTCCTTTTTTTTAAGCTTAAATTCTATTCTGCAGTATTTTCTTCTAATGCTTTCATTATTTAGATTTTTACATTTAGCTTTTTAATTCATGTAGGCAAGACTGGCTTCCTGGACATGCAACCTGTGCAGTCATATAGGGCTGTGCTTAGAAAGGCCAGCAAGTTATGCATTAATATTTTGTGAGGGTATGAGTAGAGTAAAGGAGACAGTAAACAGATTGATTATGAATGTATGCTCTGGAGTCAAAGTACTTGCATTTGAATCGTGACTCTGACATTCATTAGCTGTATAACGTCATGCAAATTTTTATATCTTTCTATGTCTCAGATTTCTCATACTTAAAAAGTGACAAGATGAAGCTCATATTATTGTTTTGTTTTGTTGGTGTAATATCATTCAAATAAAGCCCTTAGTATAGCATCCAGTGTGTAGTAAATGCTCAGTGAATGTTTGCTCTTATATAAGAATATTTCCTGTGCTCATTTTAAAGATTTATTTTTTTAATTGTTTTTTACAGAGAGAGAGAGAGACAGAGAGAGACAGAGAGAAAGGGGAGTGCCCAGAGCAGTCTCCATAGTTGTACACCATTAGTTTTCCACATAGTTTCACTCCACAGGTGGGTGCAGGTCTGCATAGAGCAGGAACTGGGTATGCGCAGGTCAGGAACCCAGCCAGGGCCTCCCACATGGGAGGCACACTTCCGTGAGCTGGGGGCCTCACACATGGGAAGTTTCCCTGGCGAGAACCAAAAGGGGTATACCACATTTCAGTATATGGGTCCACTTGGGCTGGGGCCAGGATTCAGTCCTCGGACCCCATGGCTGCAAGATGAGCAATCAACCCACTGAGCCATCCCAGCTTCCCCTGTGCTCATTTTAAATAACATTTTCTTTTTTTAAGTGTCAAGACTTACCTTTAGTGTAGACCTCTTTTATACAAAACTGACCCGGTTTTGTTTCGCAGATTCCAAAGTCTATAAGACAGCCATGGAAGGGAATTGAAAGGTTGCATGATCTACAAATCAGACCTCCAATACCTCCAAGTACAAGAGAGAAAATATAAGGGGAAAATAGAGATGAAGATCAAAGAGAAAAAAAAAGAAGAAAGAAAGGGAGATACAAAAATAAAGCAATGATTTTCAACTTTAAAAAGTAAGTAATATTTTAAAAAGTAATTGTAATTCACATATGCTACATTCATGAATTGGACCGACACTAAATAGAAATGAGCCCAGATAGTATAAAGAACTTAGTTGATTAAAAGGTATTCAGGTCCTCAGTGCCTAATTAAATCAAACCAAAGTTAGTTAGCCAAAAAATTTAATTTCAGCCATATATTCCATTTTAGGCCTCCATTTTATTTATTTATTTATTTATTTATTTATTCATTTATTTATTTATTATTGTTTTTGACAGAGAGTGAGATACAGAGACAGAGAGAAGGGGGAGGGCCCAGAACAATCCCCATAGTTGCACATCATTGGTTTTTCCACATAGTTTCACTCCACAGGTGGGCGCAGGGCTGCACAGGGCAGGAACTGGGCCGGGGTCTCACCCTGGTGAGAGCTGAACTGGGGGCACTCCCCAGTTCAGCATATGGGTCTACACGAGCTGGGGCTGGGATTCGATCCTTGGTCCCCGGGGCTGGAAAGCGAGCGCTCAACCCACTGAGCCATCCCGGCTACCGTAAGCCTTTATTTTAATATCTAAAGCAGCATATTATACATAGTGAGTTCCCTGTGATAATTTATTACTTGATTCATGTTTACATATTGGTTATCTTCAATACTCAAATTCAGTGGCTTAGATATGTTATTCATTTTGGTTATGTAGAAATAGCCCAGAGATTCTAAAACTTAGTCAACATAGATAAAAATGGGAGATATTATCTAGAAGATTTGTTTCCAAATTCCTGTGCATCAGATTTATTTAAACCGTAAAAATAAACACAGATTTCCAGAGGGCACCCTCTCCCTCCAGTTAGAATCTATAAGAGGTGGGGCCCAGGAAACTGTATTTTAAGTATGTAGAAAAAGCAGAAGGCAAGGGATTTAGGTGTAGATATCTGGACCAGTTTTTGAGAACCACTGGTTCTACTGAATTCAGGAACCTCCTTTATGATAACTCCTGTAGGAAGCCTTGGTTGTGATGGATGCAGCTCATCACTATTTAAAGCAGCTCAGATTGTTAAAAGATTCTTCTGAAATTCAGCTAAAATTTATCTTAGCGTTCATAGTCCTCATCTTTTAATGTATGAAACCCATTGCCATGTCACTACTTTTCATTGATAACCCCAAAGAAGAGTTTACTAGACTTTTTGTGCAATGTATGTTATGACTCCTTTTGTCTTTCTTATTTGGGGTTATAAGAGATCACTTTTAATAAAAAATGGTCTGACTGATGAGCGTAATTAACCTCAGTTGACCATTCTCCCCAGTTTTAACCTCAAAAAAAGACACTTTGGAAACGTCATATTGGTTTTCTCACTACAAGCAGGACAGACTTGCAATCCATAGTAAACTATTAATCAACAAATATCTAAGAATTAAGCTTATGGCAACTGAGAAGCAATTTACATTAGATCAATCATTTCCTACAATAAACCTTTCAAGCAGGTATTATAATTGCCCACATTTCACATGAAAGAAAATCGAGGCCTCACGGTTTTAAGTAGCTTGCTCAAGTGGCAGAGACAGGAGTTTAAAAAGGTACTTTGTAATCCAAAACTCTTGTTCTTAGCAACCACACCAGGTCACTGGAGCTGCCGAACCTTCTGATGTCACCCACTTCTTGTTGGAGATTTTTGTTCTTCCTGGACTCAGGGTCAGTTGCCTGCCCAGAATACTAGGGCTGCTTGTTTCTTCAAGTCATCCTTGAGTGAGTTTTCCTCCTGACCTTATGATTTCTCAGTCTCACAGCTTGCCCTTAGAGATCCTCTGCATGGCTCAGACCATTGGTGCCAGGGGCCCCCGAAGGTGGAGACTGCATGATGCCAGATCTTCCTCTGCCTTGCTGAAGGCCCCTAGACTATTTTCCTGGGTGAGGTCTGCCCTAGTTTCTCTCTCTCCTTCTGATTCCACACTCAATATCCAAAGCTCTCCTCTTAAAACCTTGGCCTTCACATTCTATACTACGACTGAACACAGTGCCTTAACTTGTAGGCCTTTTTTGATGACTATATTTGTTCAATTGCCTGAATACTTATAAATATGTTTTCAGATCCCATTTCCTTCCTTTTAGAATTTTTTTAGTCTGGAAATTTGTTGTTTGTTCTATTAACATAACTAAAACATAATATATTTTAATTCGGCAACTAAATTTAAAGCTTTGGATTATATGTAAAATGAATAATTTCCTTATATGATTAATTCTGAAGTGTGCTATTCTATTTTATGACATTATTTATTAGCAGGGGATATCTAATAGATTATATATACATAATGATTTAAAGGTGTATTATCAATCATGTAACATATAGAAATATATATTATAAATCATAAAGGTGATCTTTTTTTAATAACCTCCCCTTACTTCCTAAGTACTCCTTCCTTCAACATTTCTTTTCTTACCCTCACATCTCTCCTGTGTATTCTGCAAAATTAATGCAATCCTCTCCTTGAACCTTTTTTTTTTTTTCATGATATCTAAGGTACTGAAGATACTGTCTTGCAATTTTTCACATATTCAGATACTCCCCTCACATTCTTTACAGGAGAGAAGCAAAAAGACTGAAAATGCAGCAGAGACCTAAGCTGTGCAATTTGCTTTTCTCAGTGCCATCTGTACAAGTCGAGTCAGAACTTGACTGTGCATTGTATTTAGTAATGAGGCAGTGTGGAAGGTGGAGGCCACCAGCTGCTATTCTAAAGGTCAGGTCAGGCTTACCTGGCATAGAGCCTTCAAAAATTGTATTAGTTAACAACATTTAAAACTTGAGTTTTGCTACAAACCTGAATTGCTGTCTTCTCTTCAAAGAATCAGAAGATTTGGCAATGCTGGGTTTTCCACTTTTCATGACATCAAACACTTGTAGCTGGGAATTGGCTGGCCCCCTCCTGTTTTACTGCTGGCTGGCTTCCCCCAGATATATTATCCAGCCCAATACTATCAAGCATTTGAGTTGGTGGTGGCCCCAGTATTTGGTACCAAAATTCACTAAGTCTCAATATTAGAATTGTATTTCTCTCTGGGATGCCTTCTAGATCCTTCCTACTGAACTGTGGTCACCAGACCACTAGCATCAACATCATTTGGAAGCTTGTTAGGAGTGCAGACTCTCAGCCCCTATCCTGAACCTGCTGAACCAGACAAGATCCCCAGTGGATTCATACGTACATTAAATCTTTGGACTCTACGAGACACTGCCTTTGTAACCCCTAGGTTTAGCATGGAGGAGCTGTCTTCATTACCACTTACTATTTTACTGAGACAGAGAATTCCTTTGATGCTACATGAACATACCTGTTGGGAGATAACATCAACCTAATTTGAGGGGCCTCAGGGGTGCTTCTGTAAAATGAATCGAAAACCCCTTGTTATCTCCTTCATGTAGTTCTTTGATAAATAAATGTTAGACTTGGAGAAGAAGAACACATAAAAGAGAAAAAGTGCTGGGAGGCCACCGTCTGTGCCAATTTGGTCTAATTAATTAGTTAATTTTCTTTGCCATATTTATAGGGGCTTCCAACCTAGTATGGTTTGTTCCAGCTCAGTGATAATAATAGCACCATGTGGGTCACCATCTCTCAGCTTAATATTCTAGTCTATAAAGTAGGAAATAATAACACTTAATTCATTGGGTTGTCAATGAGGATTCAGTACATTAATACAAATGAAATATTTACACTAGTACCTGGCATATAGTAAGTGCTCAGTAAATGCTACCTCTTATTATTATTTAAATACTTACTGGAGCCTTGTAATAAGCACCTGAATTATCTTAAGGCCACACTTCACTTAGACTGTAATTCTGCAATTTCTTAAGTAATTTCCTCTCTTTTGATTTATGCTTTCTTAATGACTTACCACTTAGGAGGCAGAAGAAGATAAGAACATCACCGATGACAATGCTTCTCATTTTTTTCATTTCTAACCAAAAAAGAAGATGGAAGGAGAGGTATGTCCCATCATTAAATCTTTTGTGGGGAAGTAATAAGTTACACATTTATGTTTGCTATTATGAAAAAAGAAAATGATTGGTCAACTTTTATTTATTCCATTAATACAGTATATTTTGTGAAGAAGAAAAAATATGGTACCTGTCTCTATGAAAAATTTACCATAAAATTTCTAGTTCTAGAACATTTTACATTTCTCATTATCAAATAACATCCCTCTCCTTAATTTTTTCCCTGAGTAATTGTGTAATGTGTAAATATGAAGTTTCTAGAATAATATCCTGTTGAAAATTCTTTTAATTATTAGCCAATAAGAATGGATTTAGTTATGCTTCTTCATAAACTAATGCTTTCCTTGCAAATAATCATATTTATAAGGAAAAGTATTGTACAATAGTTAGCTATAGTTAATATACATTAAAATGAACAGAAAGAAATTGTCAGATGTGCTAAAATATAACATTTCAGTTATTCATGGCTTACCTGCCTTTATCATGAGGTATTGTGGAAATTTTCTAGGTCTGAATTTGTTTAAAGGATAGCAACAAGTAAAATTTCTGACGTAATGAAGTCCGTTATAACTGAAACCAGCAAGGCATGTCTGATCCACCAGATTCCAAACGATTTAAACAGTAAAATTTGCCCAACAGGAAATTTTTTCATCTGAACATTCTGATCTGTATGAAACTTAATTGCCTTACTCATGAAATTAACATAAGACTAAGTCAATCAACAGTTAAATTGATTAACTGTAAATCTGGCTAAAGATTTTTATGTTCACTATTCTAAAGATTAATTATTAGTTCAAAGTAAATATCCATATGGGCACATTTTCTGTTCATTGTATAAAGTACTTGGTTTAAATTATTAAAAATATTTCTTTACAATACAATTTGATGCATCAGAAAGCAATTTGATTTTTAATAGTAATATTTATTTCTAAATTAAAATTATTCCAAATATAATCTCATGATCAATATGCTGTGTATCCTTTTTATTCTGTGCATTTTCATACTACAATTGTATCTTAGAAATATGCATAATTTTGCTTTTTGTTTTATTTTTGCAAAAATAGTATAATACTCTACCTGTTATTTCTTTCCTTGTATTACTCAAAAACGAAAGTTGAAAATCTTTCAATGTTAGTCTTTAACAGTATTTCATTATTCTTCATTGCTATTTAGTATTTTTGGTATGGATAATACCATAGTCTCATTGTGGCTTTGCTTTGCTTTTCCCTGATGACTAATGATCTAGAGCTGGGGTGGCCAACAAGTCGATCGCGATTGACCGGTCGATTGCGAGGCCAATTTTGGTGGATCGTCGATTGGTCGCAATGTCTGGGGTGGAATTCCGTGTACCATGGACTTTGAAGCGATTGTAGCTCTTATAACTCGAGCGGCGCCGCTGCGGCGCCCGGCTGATTTGAAGCAGCAACTCCAGCGGCGCCAATACAGCGCCCGGCTGATTTGAAGTGTCAAATCATAACATACAATCCTAAGAAACCGACAAAATGGGGTATCAGAGTTTATACTCTAGCTGACTTGAAGACTGGCTACATTTGCTGCATTTTGCCATATTATGGATCACTCACAACAGAGCTCTTGGTCAGACCTGATTTACCTGTTTCATCAAGAATTCCGATACACTTATACAA
>PVKE010041205.1:0-14271 GCA_004027555.1 Craseonycteris thonglongyai | reverse complement strand
TTTCTCTTCTAACAGCCGTCGCTACCACTGACAGATCAGGTAATACACATCACGGTCTGTGACACGATACTAGCTCCATAAGATGCACAGACATTTGCACTCACTTTTGGGGTGGGGGGGTGCCTCTTATGGAGTGAAAAATATGGTACTTAACTTCTACGGTTCTCACTTTCTCCACAGGTAAAAAATTAGCATATTAATGGTACCTGTCTCATAGAATAATTGAAAAAATTGATCAGTTTATATAAGCAAAAATTTTTTAAAGATTTATTTTATTGTTTTTGACAGAGAAAGACAGAGATAGAGACAGAGAGAGACAGAGAGAAGAGGGAGGGCCCAGAGCAGTCTCCACAGTTATACATCATCAGTTTTTGACATGGTTTTGTTTCACACAGTTGGCTGGGGCCATTCAGGGCAGGAACTGAGCCAGGGTCTTCCCACAAGGGAGGCATGACCCCTCGAGCCAGGGACCCAACCAGGGGACAAGAACAGAACTGTGGGCCTCCAGCGTGGAAAGCACTCTTCAGTTCAGCATGTGGGTCCACACAGGCTGGGTCTGGGGCCGGGATTCCATCCTCAGTCCCCAGTGCTGCAAAGCAAGAGCTTAACCTGCTGAGGCGTCCCAGCTCCCCCTTTATAAGTAAAATTTGTAGAACAGTGCCTGCCAAATAGAAAGTATTTAATACATTTAACTATTGTCTCGGTTATCAGATTCATTCCTTCATTATTCCCTCATATAAAATCACTGAAGTCCAAGATACATTAGACCTTATCTAAGAGCGCTCAACAGTATCAGGATGAGGCAAGCCTCTTAGCTATTCTTGTTTAACTCTATTCATTCTTAAATCAATAACAATCAGCCCTTCATTGTGCTACAGTGGTCCTTGTACACAATTCTGTAATGTTTTTTTACACACTGGGATTTAATCATATGTTTCTATCTTGATGCCTATCTCTTCTCACTCCAGCCATACATGAGATCATTGAAGCAGAGAAAAAATATTTTTTAGTTCTTTCAATAGTACCCTGAAACATAACAGTAGCTCAATAAATGTAGGTTTAATAAGTGAATGAATGAATCAACGAATAAGATATTCTGTTGATTGAGAAAACCAATTGCCTTGGAAGAATAACATATTTGGTCTTTTGTAGTTGTTCTTAATGTAGTTCAAATCAATTCAGAAAGAGTAGGAAGATAATTTCAATAATGTTGTCACCCCTCTTTCATTAATGATACATTTTCTGAGTGAAGCATAGCAACTTCTCTTAGTTTTTGTGATTATTGACCATCTAGTTATAGTGTGCTTGGATTAAGTAGAAACTTACTTTCAGGTGTTGCTATAATAAAGAAATTCTGCTGTATCTGGAATAAAGTCTTTAACCACCTACTACCAGCACTGAACAAAATCTATGCCCAAGGATAGCTCAGTCTGCATAATTATTCAAAGTAGATTGAATAGTTATAAAGCAAATTTTGACCTTATAGACTAAGCATAAAAATGACAAGCAACTGATTATGTCTGAAGAACAGAAGAACAAAATTAAATAAGGGCATTAAGAACATAAATAGAAAAATATAAGAAAAATGAGAAGATAAAAAGTGAGTATTTTTAACCTTTACAACTCAGATATATATATATATAGATTGATCGATAGATAGATAGATAGATCTATATATATTCTGTTTTGTGTATCTAAGGAAAAAATAATCTGGTAAAGATGAAAGGTTGTTATCATGAGGTCTTGTATAAAATAAATGACAAGTAGAGAAAATGCTATGGAAGAAAGTAATAAGGGAGATATTTCAAGAGAAGAAACAAAGATTACAGGTTAAATTTAATATGAAAGTAAAAAAAAACTAGGAAAATACATTAGATTAGTGGGAATACATTTCTTGAAATTTATTTTTTGTGCATTGCATAAACAAGAAAGAAATATATTGATAGATTTCCTCATTATGAACACTCAAGCCCTTATTGCCTATACATGTATTGCTTTGCTTCTTGAATGTAGCCCACCGTTAAAGAGTATATGAGAGTATAGAATGCCCTCTCCTATTTTTCCTCAGTGTGGACTAGAGACCTCTCTTTTCTTACTACTTCGAAGTAGAGAGAAAGAGATTATTTATCGAATAAAAGAGAATACAATAAAACTGACATCATTATTCTCAAACCTATGTTAAGTATCTTCTTCACAGAGGACACCAGTGAAACAAAAATGGTTGACAAGTATCTTACCATTCACTACTTAACACCTAATATTTCAACAGATGTAACGTAACCCAAAGAATAAATTATTCTTCCAAGGCAATCAAGCTGATTAGTTTTATAAGCCAGGATTAACATTTAGAACTACCTGTAAATTACATACACGCACACACACACACACACACACACACTTAAATCGATTCATAATTAAAAACAGGAATCCACATATTTTTCTCAACTTTAAAATTTTTTCTGGTTTAATTTTTTCTTTTTTTTTTTATTAAACGTTACTTCTTCTGATAGTCATTCTGTCTTTTATTCTGAAAGAAAATATAGCCATTAAGCAATGAATATTGAAATATAGAAATAAAAATGTTTAATTCAGCATTATAGATAAGAAGAGTTACTCATTATTATGACTAAGAAAAATAGATTTATCTTAGTTACAAATTCCTAATAATCTCTCAAATGCCATGCTAATGACTCAGTGCTTATTCACCCATCAGACAAAGCACCCCATACTGAGAAACCTTCAAGGCTACATTAGATCCTCACTTGTCTGAAGGTCACTTGTAATTATTCATTCACCCACCTCACAGAGGCACTGGACAGAATGACTAATATATCACTGATAACTACTTTAAATGGTACACATTAAAAGCCAGATTCACATCTTGTATTTCTTTATGGAAAGTCTTTGAAAAGGTAGAATAATGAAATAGTCTTTGGAGACTTGCAGGAAAACAAAAAACAAAAAACATGTCCAAGCAGATGAGAAATTATTTTTAAAACCAAGCTCACCAAGAAAGGACTGCAGTGGCTAGAAAGCATTGTCTTCCAACGGTACCTTAACAACTGC
Source organism: Craseonycteris thonglongyai (assembly GCA_004027555.1). NCBI lineage: Eukaryota > Metazoa > Chordata > Mammalia > Chiroptera > Craseonycteridae > Craseonycteris > Craseonycteris thonglongyai. The sequence goes on along the minus strand of PVKE010041205.1, from coordinate 11,205 downwards.
TTTTGACGTACATTACATTACATCACTGCTGTCATCTGCATGCAACACTATTTTTGGTGAGTGTGATGAGATGCAGCTCTTGAGACTATTATGATTTTATTTTAAATGGATATGTTTTAGTACTTAGCCTTTAGCACAAACCACTTGTATTTGAAGACAGAGTTGTTGCCTCTTAAATGTGAAACAAAGCTTGACGTTGTGATTTAAATGTACACTGTGTTTTTTTAGGAAACTCTATGAACCTCGCCCCTCATAACTTATTTATTTTTCTGCACTTAAGGAAACAGATTAGAGCAATGGTCCCCAACTTTTTGGCACCAGGAAATGTAGAAGACAATTTTCCCACAGAACAGAATACGGGGGAATGGTTTGGGGATGATTCAAACATACTACATTTATTGTGCATTTTATTTTCTATTATTATTACATTGCAATATATAATGAAATAATTGTACAACTCACCATAATACAGAATCAGTGGAAGACCAGAACTTGTTTTTCTGCAACTAGATAGTCCCATCTGGGGGTGATGGGAGACAGTAACACCTGAAGTATTTTAGTTATGTCTGGTCTACTCCATAATGTCATTTTGGTTGTTGTCACTGCAGAAAACCATACTTCACAAAGACAGGATGTTGGAAATAGAAGGAGGCTTTTAAGTCATTTAGTGGCAATCTCAGGATATTCCACCTTGACATTAATTCAGAATAGATAGAGATTTGAGGTTGTCTGAAACACAATTTTAAAGCCATAACCATTTGCAACCTCTAGCAGTTGATCTTCTTCCAGCACAAAGTCAATTCACCTGGCTTATTCACGAATGGGTTGTAGATCCATCCCTTCCCAGTTGAGGGGTCTTTTGTGGTTGGGAAGTAGTGTTCAAACTCTTTTGAAAGCTCAGATAGGTGACCATGCAGCAGCTGGGAGGAAGGAACCCCTGGTTCAGTCTCTTCCAAAATCTCTGTTAATGTTTGAAACATGTCAAAAATCCCAATGATTACTAGTCAACTCCATAATTCAAGTTTAGCTCTGAATGCAGTCCTTTTATCTATTGACTTAAACACAGTCATTGTTCTCCCCTGAAGTGACAGATTGAGTTTATTAAACAGGTTAAATATCACACAAGTAATCAAGTTTTGTGACCCAGTGATGACTGTTTTTCTGGAATAAATCACTGGAGTGGTTCTTGTAACTCAAAAACTCTGGTCAGTGGACACCAGAATGGATCAGCAGGTTCACCTTGTAGCCCAGGGTCCAAGGATTGTGTCCTGGCCCTGGCCCTGTCCCCTGTGGACTCATATGCTGAAATGGGGTGTACTTTCCATGTGGGAGGCCCCAAATTTGCTTTTCACTCAGGGCATGCTTCTCATGTGAGAGGCCCCCAATTGAGTTCCCACTCTGTGTGGCCCAGCACCCACCTGTGTGGAATGAAACTACGTTGAATACTAAAGGCACACACCTAAGGAGACTGCTCTGGGCCCTCCCCCTTCTTTCTGTCTCTCTCTGTCAAAGCAATAAAATGAAACTTAAACAACAACAACAACAAAAAAACCCCAACAACTCTGGCCAGTGATCTACCTTTAGAAAGCTATCTCACTTCTGTGTATAAAAGATGTCTGTGCTCTGCAACCACCTCCTCACAGAGCTTCACAAAGAGACATGAGTTAAGGGCACGCATTTTAATGTGGTTATTAATTTTCATTACATCTTGCAAAATGTTAAAATCAGGTGACATTTTTCGGCTAGCCAGCATTTCTCTATGGAAGACACAAAGCGTAGACTCACATTCAGAAGCAACCTCTTTGACCTGAGTACTGAAGCCAGAAAGCCGTCCAGTCATGGCAACCACTCCATCCATGCATATACCGACACAAAATGACCAACTCAGTTTTTCTGATATGTAATCATTCAAAGACTTGTATAGTTCTGCAGCTGTGGTGTTCGTTGGTCACAAAAGTACACATATCCTCATGCACATTCTCCTGAAAAATATATCACACAAAAACAAACATTGTTACCTTGTTGTCAACATCAGTAGAATCGTCAACCTGGATTGAGTACCACATGATTCATTAATCCTCTCTAACAATTGTGCCTCAGTATCTTCTGCTGATTCATCAACTTGTCTAGTTATGGTGCTAGTCAAATGAAGAACATGTGCCACCTTTTGAACTGCAGTTTCTAAAACTTCATGACAAATGTCCTTAGCAGTAAACAGGTTCAACTGTTCATCAATAGTAAAGGGCTTCTTAGCTTTAGCAATGCAGTTAGCATTAGCCACTGACAAAGATGCTCTCAGTACAAACATGTTTGATGAAGTAGTGGCCTTCAGTATTTGCTCCTGTTCTTCCCATTCATGGTTGTTTGTTTGTTTGTTTGTTTAATCCAAAGCATTTTTAATGTACGGTGTTTGTTCTTCATTTATCAAAGCAGGTTTGAAGGTTTCATGGCTTTTCTGGATAGCCAGTCACCACATATTATACAAAGAGGGTTTGGAGAATGTGATTCACCTGTTGTAATGAACCTCTAATTTAAGTAGGACTTTATATATCCTTTTAAATGCAGCTTCCTTTTTTGTTGGCAGTCGTAGAGTCTCCTGCTGTCTCATCATTGAGTCTTTCCTCATTTTCAAAGAAGCTCTCCAGTTTTTTACTCACTTTGGCTAGACTTAGCTTGAAGGCTCTCCAAAATGGTGACTGAGAGAAGTGTACAGTGCAGGAAAGAGACTCTACGAAAGTGGTAAATAAAACAATGAGTGGACCCCTCACAGACTAAAATAAATGTCAGGTTCTGACTTAAAGTCCACCACCAAATGCAGCTGTAATATTTAAGTATATCAACTATTATATAAAGCCTGCTACCAAATGCAGCTTAATTGTCACTTGCCACTCACTGATAGGGTTTTGATATGAGTCTGCAAGCAATTGATTTTTATGGTCTCTGTGCAGTCAAACATCTCTGCTAATAGTAATCTGTATGTGCAGCTTCTCCCAGCAATAGTATCACTATTTCAGCTCCACCTCAGATCATCAGATGTTGGATTCCAAAGATCCCCCACATGCACAGTTCACAATAGGGTTTACACTCCTATGAGAGTCTAATGCCCCTGCTAATCTGACAGGAGGTGGAGCTCAGATGGTAATTTAAGTGATAGGCGATGACTATAAATACAGATGAAGCTTCTCTAGCTCACCTGCCATTCACCTCCTGCTCTGTGACCCAGTTCCTAATAGGCACAAACTGGTACTGGTTGTGGTCCAAGTGTTTGGGAGCCCTGGAGTAGAGCTTATATCCATTAGGACTCACTCATTTTAAATTGCTTATACTCATTCTTGAAAGTTAATAGGAAAGGGTATTTATATAAATGAAGAAAAATATTACCTGCAGTTCCTAAAATAAAGACAAGCTATGAGCTTAGAGTTAATTAATGATGGGGTCAAGGTATTATGTATCACAGTGTGGTATGAGTCATGAGAAATGAGTTAAGAAAGAAGAAATCTAGTTCTAAAATGTAAATATGTCTTTGGTAGAAAAAAGTGGCTCTGTTATTAATTTCCAGTCAAATATAGAATCTTCCTAAAGTAATAGCATCTCACTGACCTTTTGATTCAACATTTGCTTAATCAACTCTAAAGGAAAGTGATATATAATGACAAGATTCCTTATGAATTAGAGTAAAAAATATGAAATGGATAAGGGGAAATTGGGAGTGCTTAGTAAGTATACAGAAGTTAGATAGGCAGAAAGCTCCGATTGCCTCCAAATATGTCTATGACCAATTCCCCGAGACCTGTGAATATCTTACATTTCATGTCAAAAAGGACTCTGTAGATGTAATTTAAATAGGAAAGTTATTTCAAATTAGCTGGCTCTAATTTAATCACATAAACGTTTAAAAGCAAGGTATTTTCTCTGTCTAGAGGCCAAAGACATGCATCAGATGACTGAGGAAGCAGGGAATGTTAAACAAGTGTGTTAATGAAATTGAATCCAATTGGAAGAGGGTCTTGGACTTGTTTGGGATTCTCATTGTTGCCACACTCATGTACCCATTATCCCATGTAATGAAGTACCCCAATGTGCAGTACAGTGTGTACTAACGTCATGCTCAAGGGCTCCTGAGCCAAGCAGATACAAGAAAACTGAGCCAATTCCAGAAGGGTGTCTGGGATTCTGTCATAAGTGCTAAAAGTTTAAAAAATAAAATCTGTAGCTTGCTCTTGAATTTTGGGGATTTGAGGATTTCTGACAATTTAAGAATGGAAATTGAAGAAGCACCAAGAAAAGTTGTGCTTAATCCTAATTATTATTTCAGAATTAACCATGCATTTTAAAAGAAAAATGGAGTTGCTGTACTCTTATCCCAAAATTATAAAATCAAAATTTCCATGGGTGAGGCTTAGACATGTGTTTTTTCGGGAACTTCTCAGTGGGATGAACTTCGTATTTTTGTGAGCTCCTCCAGGAATGTTGCTTGCATAGCCAAATTTTTGATGAAGGTAGACGTGATTTCAAGGTTACATAATCTGACAAAAACTGACCTCCACATACTCTATGCTTGTCATATAACTACCAGGGGAAGGCAGAGTCACCATCCTCTTGTGAACTTATTTCAGAATGCCTGTGACAACCTCACCTGTACACAAGGTCGGCAAAGGCACTGGAGTGGGCAGCTGTAAAATTTCCTCACAAAAAATTCTGGTTTCATTTCAACATGCAGAACAATTAATGTTCAAAACATCAGTTTCTTCTTAGAAATATGATTCTTATCAACTTTTCCAGGAAAGAAAAATGTAAAGCACATACTACCATTACTCAGCATGGCAACTGCTCATATCAATCTTCAATTCTTTGAAGAAAAACTTTTTCGAAAAAGTGAAACTCAAAATATACATCTAGATAACAAAATGTAATAAACTTCTGTAGTGAATCATTGGGTATAGACTAACTAAATATTTAAGGTCTTTTTATTATTTTTAAAAGATTTTTTTTATTATTTTTGTTTGTTTGTTTGTTTTGTTTTTTGACAGAGAGAGAGAGAGAGAAGGGGGTGGGCCCAGAGCGGTCTCCATTGTTGCACATCATTGGTTTCTACATAGGTTCATTCCACAGGCGAACATGGGGCTGCGCAGGGCAGGAACTGGGCCAAGAGCCTCCTGCATAGGCCCCAGCAAGAACTGAATTAGGGGCACACCCCAGTTCAGCATATGGGTGCTCATGGGCCTGGGCCAGGATTTGATCCTTGGACCCTGGGGCTGCAAAGTGAGCGCTCAACCCACTGAGCCATTCTGGCATCCCCTATTTAAGATCTTTTTATCTTAATTTTTTGGTAGTGATCTTTATCATTTAGGACATTTTATTTAGAAACAAACAGAAGTTACTCAGTAGTAGTAAAGAGCTAACTAAAGCCTATTTGCTCCTCTAGGAAAATATTGAACTGAGATAAAGCATACATATAATTGATCCAAAAGGAAACTTGTTTTAATTTAGGGAATATTCAACAAGATATTATCTTCAGGGTTTGAGTTGGTATATATGTGTTGCAAAGGTGTAGAAAATTGAGTATTCACCCTTTCTAAAAAGTATGTAATTTTTTCATGGTCCTTTCTCTCAATCGGCTTTGAAGAGTTGCTATTTGTTTATGATATAAAGATGCATTTGCCACTTAGCTAAAGTAGAACAACTGAGATATAATTTTTTGAAAAAAATTCAGTAGGTGACTTTAAATATTACTACTCAGTTTAATTGTATTGGTATCATTTATGTGAAAAGCCTTTTTAAAATTAATGAAAACTTTGTAGACAAAAACAAACAAAAAACAAACATTAATCTTCTGAGGAACTTGAAGATGAGTAGTAGTGAGACTGCCATAAATATATCCCTGGTAAAATATATAGAAACTTCTAATAAAAAATATATATCTATGAAAATATATATGTAAGGGAAGGGAAAGAAAAAAAGATAATGGTGTGGGGATGTTTTTAATGACCGGTTATCACAACCACAGATATTTTAAGTAAATTCCTGATATAGAAAAATAGAAATATTTTGCTTTCTTGATGACAAAGGGGAGTAGGGACAAGGATAGATATTGAGGCTGTGTATAAAACACATAATTTTATACAATCGTACATTAGAAAAATAAAAGACTATTATTGTTCTCCTAATTTAAGCTATCTAAAATGTACGTGGACAAAGTCCTGCATGGTGGAGAATGTGGAATAAAAGCTGGAGTAACAAGACTCAAGGTCAGGTTATCAAAAACCCAAGCCTGCGGAAGCTGGGATGGCTCAGTGGGTTAAGCGCTTGCTTCGAAGCCCGGGAGACGGAGGATTGAGTCCCGGCTCTGGCCCAGGAAGACCCATATGCTAAACTGGGGTGTGCCCCCAGTTCAGTTCTCGCTGGGGCCCATGCAGGAGGCTCCCAGCCCAGTTCCTGCCCTGCGCAGCCCTATGTCCCCCTGTGGAGTGAAACTATATGGAAAACTAATGCTGTCAACTATGGAGATTGCTCTGGGCCCTCCCCTTTCTCTCTGTCTCTCTCTGTCTGTCTCTGTCTCTGTCAAAAAACAATAAAGATAAATCTTTAAAAACCCAAGCCGATATGGTTGAATCAAGGGAGATTAGCTTGGGAGTGATTCAGTCAAGAAAATTAAATGGATAAAAAACAATTCAGATAATAAGATATAATAATAGGTTTCTCTAAAGAGAATTTCAGTACTGTTTTTCATGTGGTTGCATAAATACAATTTGTTAATCTTAGCACATTAAAAAAGAGCCTCATTATTAGTAAGAGTAAATGAAATTGTGAGCCTTGGCTTTAATTAGGGAGTGTAAACTTTTGGTTTCACACCTGGAGAGTACTGGACTTCGGAATCTTGAGGTTTTTTGCAAACTCTGAATAAACTAAACGCTTCCAAAAAGACAAATAATTTAGTATTATATGGCAGAACATTTTGAGAGGAAATAATTTTCAAACATATTAAAGCTATAATTGAAAGCAATTATACATTAAAAATCAGTACATACATATATTTAAGTGAGAAACTTGTGTAACACTTAGAATTTTAATATATTTTATAAACAAAATTTCCTTTTTAAGATTTAGAATTTCTAATAGTGCTTATGATATGTTACTTATATAAATAGAACAAGCATATTATTTGTACTTAAGCATCTCAGACAGGACATATTATTTTTAAAATAATTAATTAAAGTCAGTATCTCAAAAGTCTCATTACTTAAAAGGTGAATGTCTCTATAAAGTTTAGTTACTTTGAAAAATTACAAGCATTCAGAATAATAATTTAATGTATAAAAAAGTATAACAAAGATCTATGTTTTTAAAACACTGGTATTTCTAATGGGTAAGATATAAATCTACAGAAAAATAAAAAATGTAATGCTACGTGATTTGAAATAGAGCTTGATAGTTTTTTAATTTGCATAAGCTAAACATATTCTGTTAGTATCACATATTTTGTATTGTTTCCCAAATTCTAATTTCATTATTTACAAAAAGGTGTATTAGAAGAAGATTAAGTTAGAGTAAATTAAGTTACTTAACAATGTATTACATATTTAGTTAGGTTCGTATCATATAGTATCCATAATAGGTTTAATTCATTAATAACCAGGCAATTATTTTCAATCCTATTTTGACACATGAAATTCTGAAATCTGTTTATAGTCAGTGGATTTCAATGCCTTCAGTTAATGCAGATAAAGAAATAAAATCATGATGTGGTTCAGTTATTTTGCAGTGGAGTAAAAAGCTTAAATGTGCTCTATCCAGGGTCAATTGCACATACATCTTGGAAACTAACTATTCTGCCAGAGGAGCTGGCATTCACATTCACAAAGGAGACACAATTTTTGCTTTGCTTCACCACACTTACTCTGCAAATGTACGCCAGAAGAGGTTCAGCAGTTTCAATCTGTATGAGGCTACATGTGCTTCACTAAATCAAATACATGTTGGGATGTTAGTTTGAATGTGTTAACCTTGAGAAATAGCAAGTCATGAAGGCTTTGAAAAAAAATGTCTAAAAATAAAAGATGAGAAGCAAATATAACTTTCTCTTTTATTTCAAGCTCTAAAGCCCATATGTATAAAATATTAAAACAGCATTACTTTAAAATGTTCAAATGAAAAAGGCAAACTATGTGTTCTTACCTAATTGCCATTCTGTTAAATAATATAAATGCATGTTTACATATCAAGTTCATTTTAATATTAGTCCCTAAATGCCTTTTCTCCAACTTAAATACAATAAAGGTAATGAAATAGTTTTCTGATTTTCATATTTTCCTGTAGCTTTATAAAATTCATCAAGAAATCACTATTTCATAATTTATAAAAAATATGAAATTGATACCAATACAATTAATTATATAGTGATCCATTCTGGTCTAGTGATAGTAGTTGGTTACTGCATGCTGAGTCTTACTGTCAAGGGCCAATTTGGAAAATAAGATGATGACATCTTATAGGCACTATTAAGGAGTATTTAATGATAAATAAAGATATATTATTTCTGGTTCCAAGGTGGAGTTAGGTATTGAGTTGATAAAGTTTTTAGGATGCTGAAATTATAACATAACTTTTGTCTATTTAGATCTTTAACTATTGGAGCTCTTGATATACAACTGCATCAGCGTGAAAATATCATCTTGTGGAGAAGACACCCAGAACTCTTCAGATGACAGCAGGAGGCATGATTCCAACTCCTTAAGTTAGAAAGCAGGTTGGAAGCAGTAAAACCAAGGTATCCAGACCATCAAAAATTGAGGAAGGACTATCTTATCAGGATCATCAGAACACAGCACCCTAAAATTCCCCTTTGTAAGACCCATCACACCCATAATTTCATGACAACAAATGTATGCCTTAATAAACAATTATTTGAAAGTTGGAATTATTAGAGTCCATCCTGTTCACTGAAGTTTTCTGTGCCTTGAGGAGTACTTAACATATACAAGTAGGTGCTTAATATTTATTTTTTTAACTATTTATTTTATTGTTTTTGACAGAAAAAGTGAGAGAGAGATAGAGAGAAGGTAGAGAGCCCAGAGTAGCCTCCATAGTTGTATATTATCAGTTTTCTACATAGTTTCACTCCACAAGTGGGTGCAGGGCTGCGCTGATTAGGAACCGGGCAGGGGGCCTCTGGCATGGGAGAAGCACCCCCATGAGCCTGGAGTCTTCCACATGAGAGGCATACCTCGAGCGAGAGCCAAGCCATGAGACTCCCATGTGGGAAACTCACTCAGACAGGAACTAAACTGGGGTGCAAAGCACACCCCAGTTCAGCATATGGGTCTGCATGGGGCCAGGACTAGGACTCAATCCTGGGAACCTGGGGTTGCAATAGAATCACTCAACCCACTGAACCATCCAGGCTTCCCCTAAATATTTATTGATTTATGCATTTCCCAAGAAGCTTCTTCCCAGTCAAGTTGGGGCTCAAGGAAATGGGATAGTAATTCAACTCCCATGGACTGCTTTTTTACCAGTCAGAGGAGGGGAAGACAAAAGCAATTGAACTGAATACAAAAGTGCAGTTGTCAAACTCTATCCTTTTTGTCATTATGACCTCTCTTATATAACATATACTTAGTTTGTTAGGTCCATAGACAGTGATTTTGAAATCCTTAAGATTATCTCTAAGCAGATATTTCAAGGGTTACCACAGCAGGCAGTCAGCATGCTGATTGGATGAGATTATATTTCTTAAATTCTCTTAAAAAAAACTTTCATTGAATGAGAATAAAATATTTTCTATGCACAGTAGAGTGTCATTTAATCTCAATTATACTCTGCATCCTCATTTGTTTTTTTATCAACTGTATAAATAAAATCCAAAAGTTATTCCAATGCAATTCATTTTTATTACAGATTTTAGTCTGATTCAACAATTATCATGTATCCAAAATATACCAGGCACTATTCTAGGCCATGAAGTTACAGCATTGAACATGAATCTTTCTTCATGTATTTTAAGGAATCGGTAGCAAATATGAATTAAGTGTGCATGTGTATGTAGTTTGACAATATTGAATACTATTAAAAAAGTGAAGCAGACAATGTAGGGACTTTTCATGACTGGGGACAGAGGAGGTGCGTTAAATAAAGCAGTCAAAAAATTCCTCTTTGCGATGCAGGGATAGCTCAGCAGTTGAGCACTTGCCTTGCAATTGGGAGGTCTGAGGTTTGGCTCTTGTCTTCAGTCCATGCAATCCCATATGCTGAACTATGGTGCGACTGGTAACTGCTGAGATAGCTTGGTGGTGAAGGTTTTTTTCTCCCTGTTTGGTTAATGCTCCAAACAGTCCCATATCCACCTGTGTGAAATGAAACTGTGTCACAACTAATGATGCACGACTATGGAAACTGCTCTGGAATCTACCTCCCATCTCTCTCTCTCTCTCACACACACATGAAGTAGGAAGAAAACGAAAGCAATTGGTGTCTTGAAGTCAAGTAAATGGGGAATGACTGGTTAAGAATAAAGGAGTAAATATTTGTCTTTCTGCTGCTGAGTGTTCAAACATGATGAGAAAATAAAATTGATCATTGAGTTTTATACCACATGGATCTGTTGATTACCTTATTGAGAGTAGTTTCAGTGCTGTGGTGGTGACAAATTCTCAATTCTAACACATTAATAAGGGAATTCAGAGGTGAAAAAGCAATCAGTGAACATAAATCAATCACTCATGGAGCTTTTTTCAAAAAGCTACTGAGAAATGTGATGGTAATTGGAACTAAAGGGGTTTTTAATCATAAGGCCATTTGGTGTATTTTTTCCTTTTGGAAATGATCCAACAGAGAAGGGAAAATTTGTAGCAATGGAGAGAGAAGAAATAATTTTAAAAGCAAAATCTTTGGATAAAAAGAAGGGTCTGGAGTCCAGGTTGAAGGGTTATCGCTCCAAGGGAACAGAAATGATTTATATTGTGAGAGAAAAAATAATGTAAAGAGTATGGCTACAGGTGGGTAACAGGTTTAGTAATAGAAAAACATGAGCTCATTTTATTTTCATGCTATTTCTCATTGGAGTAAGATGTTTTTTATTATTTTGACTGCCAAATATGAATGATGAGTGGAAAAGGGTTTTAGAGTTATAAAATATCTGCAAGAGAGATGATGGGCCATGAGATCTAAACTAATAAGTAAAAGAGATAAAGATGTGGACCAAAAAAA
>PVKE010041204.1:0-14245 GCA_004027555.1 Craseonycteris thonglongyai | reverse complement strand
CTTTGAGGCCATGAGGACCGAGGATCGAATCCCGGCTCCGGCCCAGGCAGGACCCACATGCTGAACTGGGGAGTTCCCACAGTTCGGTTCTCTGACTGTCTCTGTCTCTCTCTCTATCTGTCAAAAAGTAAAATAGAAATAACTATGCACTGAAGACAAAAAGATAATTTCTCTCTATAAATGTGAAAAGATAAAAAAAAAAAAAATAAAATAAAAAAAAATAAAATAAAATAAAAAAAAAAAAAACATCTTTTGAGGGTTGTTATGTATTCTTAAGTAAGATTACAGATTTAATTAAACTAAAAACTAGTCCTTGATACTAATTAGTGATAATTATTATTCAGTTGATCCTTGAACATCATGAGTTTGGAACGCACAGTCCACCTATACATGGATTTTTTTCAATAAATATATATAATACTGTAAATATATTTTTCTTATGATTTTAATAACTTTTTCTCTAGCTCACTTTATTGTAAGAATACAGTATGTAATACATATATACTATATAATACAGATGTATATATAATACATGTATATATAATACATGTGAATGTATATATACAATGTATATATAATACATGTATATATAATACATGTGACTACACATGTATATATATTATATATATGTATAAAACATATAACATATAAAATATATGTTAATTGACTGTTTATGTCATTAGTAAGGCTTCCAGTCAACAGAAGGCTATTTGTAAATAAGTTTTTAGGGAGTCAAGTTATACATAGGTTTCTACTGTGCAGAGGTTGGTGCCCCAATCCATATTGTTCAAGGATCAACTGTACAATCAAGTAATTACCATATTTTTCCATGTATAAGATGATATTTTTTTCTAAAATTGTTAGACCAAAAATTGAGGGTCATCTTATACACAGAATTGATTTCTTTTCTTTTTTTTTAAAGATTTATTTTGGGGAAGCCGGGATGGCTCAGTGGGTTAAGCGCTCACTTTGCAGCGCCGGGGACCGAGGATCGAATCCCGGCCCTGGCCCCTGCGGATCCATGTGCTGGACTGGGGAGTTCCCCCAGTTCAGCTCTCTCTCTGTCTCTGTATCTCTCTCACTCCCTCTCTCTCTGTCAAAAACAATAAAAAAAAATTTAAAAAAAAAAAAAGATTTATTTTATTATTTTTGACAGAGATAGAGATAGAGAGACAGAGAGAAAGGGAGGGCCCAGAGCAGTCTCCATTGTTGCACGTCATCAGTTTTTCGACATGGTTTTATTCCACATAGGTTGGTGGGGGCCATGCAGGGCAGGAACCAAGACAGGGGCCTCCCACATGGGAGACATACCCTCTCAAGCCAGGAACGAGGAGCCGAAGGGGAAGGGGTAAAAACCAAACTGTTGTCCTCCCACATGGGAAGCACACCCAGTTTAGCATATAGGTCTGCACTGACTACGGCAGGGATTTGATTCTTAGTCTCTGGGGCTGCAAAGCGAGTGCTCAATCCGCTGAGCCATCCCTGCTTTCCCCAGAATTTATTTCTTGTACATGGAAAAATATGGTAATATAAATTTGGATTATTTTAACAAACTTTTAAAAGTATACCTCAGAGATGTCTAAGAGCTTATTTATAAGTGGTCAGTGATATTAATACATATGCTATCAACACACCTTACAGTTACCAAGTACTTTACAATCTGCAAAATATTTGTGCATACTCATACATTACATTTTATTCTCATAATTACCATGGAAACCGGACTATACATTTAAATGTGCTCCATTTACAGATGAGAAGACTGAAGAGAGATAAAGATGTCTATACAAAAAAACCCAGATTAGCTGCAGAGAACCCTCAAGGGGCTAGGTCTTACAAATTGTAGAATATTGGATTCTTTCCACTTCTTCCCTCATATTCAAGATCTAAAACCAATTTAGCATCTGAAACCCATTTTATAGAGACCAGAAATTTGCTTCTTCTAAAATGTCTGATTCTGAATGGCTAATGAAAACAGGAAGTAAAAATATTAATTAAACAAATCTGTTGTCAAAGCAATCAAGAAACCATTTTAAGAAATTTGTTTAAAATATTAAAATCTATATGTAAAAGATGGAGACAGAAACTAACCTCTAAAGGCTGTGCATGGTAATGATCTGTTGGATCTTTCAATTCTGCCGCTTCTTTCATTAAACGTTTAACAGCTAAAATAAAATTCATAAGATAAAGACATTTAAAATATTCTTTTCCAAGTACTGGCACAGATTTACAAACCTAATGAAAAATTTCCTACTTAAAACACGTATAGAGGACTGGTTCAACTGAATATATGATAATGGTTTAACTATGGGATCACAGTAATAAATGGAGGGGGAGGGGGAAAAATAGTAGTTAGGCATATAAGAGTTATACAGTAGACTTTAAGTTAACCAGCACTCATGGGGATTGGTAGATGCTGGATAAATGTAAGTAGACTCTCCATTAACTGGCACTCTTAAGCAACTGGTAAAAATCTCAAGCAACCGGCAAAATTTTTTTGCCGGTTGCTTGAGAGGTCCAGTTGTTTGAGTTCCAGTTAACTAAGAGTCTACTGCATATTAAATTAACATATATGGAAGTCTCATAAAGACACTATTTTTATTTAATACATATATATACGTCATATGTGGCAGCACTCAAACATTAAATTAATATAATTCTCAATATTATTCTATGAAATAGGTACTATTTTTATCCCCATTTTTCAGACAAAGAAACTTGTCCAAAGTTATTACACAACTAGTAAATGACAGAGCTGAGATTTCAACACAGGCATTTCAACTCTACCTTGTTAAAATGTTTATATTAAAAAAAACATGCTCATGCTCACGAACACTAACCCCCATTTATATTTTCAATCTCTTGGGACTTTACACCTACTTGCATTAATTTAATGGGACTGGCCGCAAAAGTCACTGAATCTCTGTAGCCCTATTTGATTTCTTTTTTGAAATGATTTTCAGCTTAATTAAAACCTCCAATCCAATGACCCACAACTTTCTTTACCCTACCTATCCCTATATTCATTTCCCCTCTTTATCCACTCTCTTGGCCTTAGGAGTTCCTCTTTCATACTCCCCTAATAAAATTCAATTCTAGCTGACTAACCCCAATCATCTTCTCAATTGTCTATAGCCAAACAACTGAACATTCCTGAAGGAGGTAAAAATGTCACACAGGAAGGAATATCAATGCCATTGTAGCTATTATTAACAACCTCCATTGGGATACAATGCCACCCAATGTTCCTATATTTCTCTAGTAAGCCCACTGGCCTACTCTCTCCAACTTGCACCCTAAGACTATTTGATATCTATTTCCTCACTTATCTCTCTTCTGTTCCACCTCTTTCAGTTAAAATCACAGCTTTTTATTTTCATAATAAATGACCTGTTAGTGGCTTATCACAATTTACAATTCTGTTTCTACATCCTTTTTCCTTCCCTATTGGCACTCAAAGGTCAATCCTTTGATCCCAGCCCTTCCTACCCCAAGCTTTAAGTGCTATAAAAAAGGTGAGGATACTGTTGAGGATAGCAAAGCCAGGGAAAACAAAAAACAAAAACAAAACACACACATACACACAACAGGTAGCATGAAAACCAACTGAAGTTGGTGCTATAAGAAAGGAATGCACCAGATAGGCACCAAATCTGAGAGCAGACATAAGAGAAGAGTTCAGGTACTGATATCTGAAAGACAGACAGTAGGAATTATGAAGGTGGGTATGAATAGGCAGAGAAAACAATAAAAGTACGTACAATGTGTGGAGGCACAGGGTGAGAAGTTATGGAGAGAGAGGTTAACTGAGAAACAGCTCCTATGCAATCACAATTCAGTATGCATCAGGACTTTTGTATAACATTTCATTTTAATCAAGGGTTCCTTAACGTAAAAAAAAAAAAGTTCTTAAGTCACTATCCTATTCCATAATTATTAATATTCTTTTCCATTTCCTACTACTCTGAACTGAAGCCCCTACAGAAACTTTGCTCATTTAATCATCAATTATTTATTATTGAGCTCATACAAGATGCTATAGTTACAACCAAGGTAAAATATAGTTTTGGTTGGCAAGGGGCTTACAGTCTTGGGGGGTGGGGGAAAGTAAATACAAAACAGCATAAATGCTATATTAGAAGCATTTACATATTGTGACACTCTCTGCCTTCAAGTTCTAGACACTGGGCTTTGTTCAATTCTTTGTGAACACATTCCACTTCTCTCTACTCCAGACCTTCCTCCCTACATACTGGTTCCTAAGTTTGCAATGCTGCTCCCACCCCCATCTACACAGGCTCCCACCAGACCTTTAAGTGACTCCCTCAGGTAAGTTCCCTTGCCCATCTTCTGAGGAGAAACTAGAGATTCCCATCTGGACAGATAAAAATCCTTGAGGAGTCTGGGAGGGGAGTGGAGACCAGGAATGCTCTCCAAGTTAATATAATGCTCAGTCAGGTTTAGAAGCTATTTACCCTAGACACTAGGTTTAAACTCCCCTACAATAAGCCCTCATAACACTGTCTCTTATGTTATAAAGTTCATCTCATTTGTATTATTTAACATGTCTTTCCTGCTAAACAATCTATTTCACTGCACTGTCCTCAGTAAAGCACTTAAATATTACTTGAATTGAATTTTACTGTCTTGCCCCAACCAATCTCTTCAAGGATCTGATTAAAAGCAATAGTTCTCAAACTTACTTGACAATAAGATAAAATCCTTTGTTCAAAGAAAAGCTTAATGAGAACCTCAATATGTAAAACAGGTAACAGAGATGTTTTGGTTGAAGAGGCCAACATGGAAGGGCCTTCAAGCTATTTACCTTCCCTCCTCCTAAGGGGCCCACAGAACAAGGATTGAAAAACCCCTGGTTTGGAGCATATAAAAATATCCTTATTTTAAATTAATATTATTAGCTATAAGTAAAACCATGGAAGCTATTATGAAGTTAGTTTGGCTGCTGTCAGCAATCAAAGATGCCAAGGAGATTGTTTTTCCTTCATTCCTCATCATCTAGCTAGCTGAATAGTGATTAAGCTGAAGAGGTCAGATTGTCATTCCATACCCTTATCACATTTTTTCTGCCTCCTCCTCACTCAGCTCAGTTCAGTAGGAGAGAAAAAAATAAACACCCAATAGTACCTGGATATTATGAGAGATATAAAAGGATCAGAAATGCTATAAGAAACAATTCAAAGAAACAATCATGATTCAACAACTAAACATGATTTTATTAGTTCACAGGTCGCACAGGCATATAGCACGTAAGAGCTAAAGCCACATAGCCAAACAAAAGGTGAGATTAGCCTAGTGTTTCCATAATCTTTTTTTTTTTTTTTCCCAGAAATAACGTATATTATGAATGCCTTAGTATAAAACCACATGGACTCTGGCATTAGAGTTGCATTAAAATGCTGGCTCTGATTCCTTAGGCCTAAATCCTTGAACAAGTCAATGTTTTTCTGCCTCAGTGTTTAAATCTGTCAAAGGGAAGTCAGTAATTCCTTCACATAATTCTTCTTTCCTTTTTACCCCTCCATCTCCCCCTGGTCACAAGTTATTAGGGTCAGACATGGACTAGGATATAAGGCACTCTCAATGATTCTCCCTGATTCAAAATCAGGCCTTGAAAATAGGTAGTTGGCCACATTTCTCTTGGCTTCCAAGGAGAAATACCACTGCTATGAAATAGTCAAGATTCAAAATATGGACTGAAAACCAGGCCTAGAGGAGTCTACCACTCCTGATATTCCATCTCTTGCTACCATATGATTAGAGAAAAGTTTTTCCCTTAGCTCCTTGTTTATCTCTTTGCAAGGTTGTTTAATGGAATTGTCCTACCATGGTGAGAAAAGATGTGCCAGGGAAGAGGGGGTGGGGGGAGCTCCTGCATGCCTGCTCTTGTTCTTCCTTTTCATGGAGGCCACATGATCACGCTGGATCCAAGCTCTAAGTTCTTATAGGCCTAAGCATTAGCGTTCTTCACAGGCCCAGGCTAGCTCACTGGGCTTACATTGGGGTTTGCAGACAAAGGTCCAGCTAAGGGGATCTTTTATAGTCACTGTCTCTCATGCATATTATTTCTCTTGGAAAGTGAGTATCTTGATATCATCAATCTCCAAAGCATGGGTAAAATGCAGAATGCAGATATTTTAAGAACCTGAACCCCTGTCATGTTCCTTTAGTGGAGTCACTTATATAAATGTTTAAGGACTAATGAATGTTTCTGCCCATAAAGACCCTGTAAAGGTATCCATTCAAAAAGCATTTAAAGAATATCTGAGCAATAGAGATAGAATGACCAAGACCTGCTTCCTGCCTTCAAAAAGCTCAGTGGGTACAGCACTTGCCTTGCAACCATAGGGTGGGGTGGGTGCATAGAATCCCATTGGGCCCTGGCCCCTGCAAATCCATATGCTTAACTGTGGCACAAGGGTAACCGCCAGGAGGGCAGCCAAGGTTCTCGCCTCCCATGCGGAGGCCCCCAGTTTGGTTCCTACCCTTCGTGGCCCCATATCCACCTGTGTGGAATGAAACCATGTCACAACTAATAATGTGCAACTATGGAAACTGCTCTGGGTCCTCCCCTCTTCCTCTGTCTCTCGCTCACCCTCTCTCAAACAAAAAAACCTTAAAAAAAGAATTCAGTGACAGAGAAAGACATGAAAACAATCACAATACAATGACCAAGTATGTACAAATATAGGGACTACCTTAGTCTGCCTACAGGTGTTGGACAAGAACGAACCTTAAAGCTTGAATAAGAATTTCAGATGGATTAACAGGAAGGCATCCCAAGCAAAGGTTCCAATAGGGACCAAGACATATAGGTGAGGAGAGCTGTCTATCTGGGGAGTCACTCAGGCAAAATGGACAGCAAATAAAAATGCAAAGGAGCATACAAGTGGTAGAAGATGAGGCTGATGAGGAAAGGCAAGGATCAAATCATATGCAGCCTAGTAGGCCAAGCCGAACAGTTTATTTTGAACTTTATGCACAGTTATTAGGAAGCTACTGGAAACTTCTCATTTTAAGGAGTGATCTTAATAAGGTTTTAATTGATCTGGTGACAATAGTGACTGATTAGATATACATGTGTCTGTGTGTATTGTTGCCCTTCCTCAAATGCCTGTGTGTGTGAATTTCAGGGTAAAAATGGGGTAATGAAATAGACCAAGACGTCAAAGATGTCTCCCATGGGTGCTTGGAGGTGCAAGTTTGGGGGCAGGGGAAAAAACTGGTAAGTTTGGTTATTATGCCGTTTTGGTCTGAGGGAAATCTAGGTGAAGATGATAAATCACCATTAAGTTCTATGTATCTATAGCCTAGGAGCAGGATGAAAATTGGACATTAAACCTTGAGAATGATTAGGATGAAGGTGCAATTAACACCAAGGGCATGGACAAGATAACTCCTATGTTCTGATGGAGATAGTGGGTGCCTTTGCACCAGTCTCTTATAGATGACAGTTACCCGCTGAAAATCTCCACAGGAAGTTCTTCATACACGAGCTCTCCCTACTTTGTACTCTGAAACCCTATTACCTTGGCCAGAGCGGACCCTTAAAAAGGTATCAGGGAACATGATTCAGAAGCAACAACTGATAGGCTTATCAGAAGCTTATACAGTGGCCCCATACAGCGATCTGCCCACAACCACAAGTTCATTCCAGAAAAATCATATAGAATTAAGTTTTTCCACCTATAAAATGAACAAATTTGTTATCCACATGTTAGCACACTGGCCCCTTAACAAGTTATCTGTATTGTCTTAATTGTCCCATCTATATCTCTAAGACAACTCCACATGAGATAGAAAAAGGGTTAATTTTGTGAAGTGTTTTTAACTACCTTTCACTTATACATTTACACATTACTCTAAAACTACCATAGGACTGAGAACAAAATAAAGGAAGAAGCATTTTCACTATGACTCCTAGCATTTTAAATAAGTCCCATATCATTTAAATTACCTTCTCCATGAATTCCAAATGATGAAACAGTTAAATTAAAAAAAAATATTATTTTTAATTCTGTTTTAGAACAGTAATGCCACCTTTAAGGAAATAAACCAAAAAGAGGAAGTTGTTTATTACACAGCTAGAAGCATGTTGACCAAAGCTCAGTCTGCCTGCAGGAGGTCATATACTTTGGAAATGTACAAAGTTCCGAAGAATATGAAACACTTATATCAGGTATAATCTATAAAATTGAGCAATGTCCTGTGACAACAATCTCCATTCCAAATTGCACTATTACTCATATTTGCATTATATCTGGACATTTCACTAAGTACCTTAGGTGTCCTAAGGAACTTGGTACCATGTGACCAAGGAGTCACCATTCACTTTTATCCAATTTTATTTAAATCTACCACAATCGAATCTATTTATTTGAGATTTATTGTTTTTGAGAGAAGGTAGAGAGAGAGGAAAGGGGGGAAGGCCCAGAGCAGCCTGTACATCACTAGATGTGACAGTTTCATTCCACAAAGGTGGATGCAGCAGCACAGGGTAGGAACTGAACTGAGGGACTGACCCCAAACAGGAGGCTAGAACCTTTGCAGCCATCCCAGCAGTTACCACTGTTCCACAATTCAGCATATGAGTTTGCATGGGCTGGGGCCGGGACTTGATCCCCAGACTTCCTGGTTGCAAGCAAGTGTTCAGCCTGTTGAGCTATCCCAACATCCCCCCATAATCTAAATAATTTAACCATTCTACCATCTAACCTTAAGTGAAGCTTTTTCTTCCTCTTTCTCTTTGATCTTTTCTTCCCCTGGCATATAGGCTGGAGGTTAAGATGTGAACCCACTGAAATTAAATGGCATAAATGTATTTTTAAACAGCCCTTAATATCTTCACCAGATTTTAAAGGAGTTTATGGTCCCCTCAAATTTTATGACCGATTCTACATACTCAGTCACCTAAAACATTTCTTAGCCTGACAGCACTCAGGCTAACAAACTCTGATCCAAATTCTCAGGCTTTTCTAAAATCTTCCCATATTCTTAGTTATTTAAAAAAATCAAAGATTCACAATGTGAACTTTTTCCATAAGGATGTTAATCTTGCTGATTCCAACTGAGAAGATGCTTTTTTGGAAGAAAAATATAAGCAGCAGCAAAGAATTGGTCAAACCATCGCTAATATCTTAGTATTATTATTTAGAGCTGAACTGTGGAGTTTCTCCCTCCAGACAAATTTATCAAGGCACAGATAAAATAAATACCACTTACAGAACCCAGCGATTCATTTCAAGCATGACTTCATATAAAGGAGGTGATAACTTTTCTTGCAATTTTATAATGCACCAGAAAAGAATCTGAGGCTAGGTTTGTTTAGGCTGCTTCTGTGAATGAAGCAGGGAAATTAAATACAGGAAAAGAAGTCTCTATGACTGAATATGGATATATACAGTAGTCAGGAAGGCCAAAAAAAATCAGGTTAGTTCTAAGGAACAAGAACAGTTTCCTTAGCTCTTTGGCTAACCGGTTTAGTGGAGAACATGTTCTTTATGTCTAATTCTATTCGCCCCAAATACTGCAAATGGGATATTTAAACAACTGAATCCTCAAATGCGAGTGAGTCAAACCGCTAATAAAAGACCCATGGAAGCTTGGGAGAGGGATGTTGACGGTGTTCAGGATGCAGTGAGGCGAGGGGCTAACTATTAACCCACGGACGTCACCTTTACACCTGTTCTTCGGGATGCGTGTGTGACCCTGCTTAAGCGGCGCAGAGAGAGTGGAGAGCCGGGGTGCTGCGAGGGGACCCGGCCGCCGTGCCCTGCGGCCTGCACCACTCCGGCAGGCGGCGGTCTCGCGTGCACAGGGAAGCCGGGAATGAAGCCGCGGGTGGCGGCGGACTCGAGACGGCAGCGCTGGGCCCCCCTCCCCCAGAGCTCAGGGTCACTCCGGTCCATTCGGACAGCGCTCCCACCGCCTCTAGCCCTGCTCACCGGGACTCTTCAGGTTGTAGCGGGTCTCCATGGCTGGTCGCTGGTCCGGCTCCGGCCTTCTCCCCGCGCCGCCGCTGCCCGGACCGCAACGCGCGGTTCGGGCCGAGTGGGCCAGGCAGGGGGTTTCCGCAGACAGTGCCCAGCCCCGGGCCGGACTGCCGACGGGGTGGCGCGGGTGCGGGCGAGGAGCGGGCTTCGCGGCGGCTCCGCCTTCTCCGCGGCTCCCCCGCCTCCGAGAGCCGGGCAGGCGCCGGCCCGGGTGTCGCTGAGGCAGGCGGGGGACGCGAGGTCAGCCTCGATTGGCCGCTGGCCTCACGGCGCCGCGCGGCCCGGCCTGCGTCGCCGCCCTCGCCCGGGTTTTGTGAAGTTGGCCTGACGTGGCAGTCGCTTCGTGGCCACCGGTCAGCGCAGCGGGCGGTCACACGCTGCTGCTGCTGTCGCCGCCCCGAAGCCCGCGCCCGAGTCTGCGACAGCGGGCGGCGCCCTCTTCTTCCTCACACCCCAGATCCCGGGAGGCCGACCCTCCTCCGCCCGGCCCATCCGGGGTCCCCAGGCGGCCGCGGGTGTGACCGGGAGCGGCCCGAGCTCCACCGGCTGCCGGTGGGGTCCCGGGCTCCGGTGCTTGAGGTCAAGAGGGTGGCCCGGGACTCCGGCTGCAGAGCTGGCCTCAGCCCGGGCAGCCGCGCGCTGCTTCGCGGTGTCTGCGAGGTGATTCTTTACATCCAGTACCTGTGTGGCGGGGAAACAGTTACGTAGGAAAAGGAAATTCCAGTGATAAAGGAGTTGAGTAGGATTTTTAAATAATTTTTTAAAAAAGATGTGCTTAGGTACCACTTAAGCATTGTGGGGGATATATATATATATGTTTTTGTTTTTTAATTAAAACTTCTCAAAAATAAAACGGAATTACATGGAGCTGGAGGGAAAGCATACAAATATGAAAGGTTTAACCTCAAAGGACACACTTCATGGTTTATCGTGGAAAGAGTGGGATCAAGAAAAGGAGGACTATGGATTCTGAAGGATTTAGGGAAAGGAAAGGGAGGATTGGGATAGTGGGGAGGATGAAGAGGGTCAGTCAGGTTTGGCAAGTTTTGTTTTGTTATATAAGGATAGAAAACTTTTGTTTTTGAAGGGTAGCAGAACATGCCACCCCAAAATAAGCCTCTTTGGCATAAGGATTATTTTGAGATAAAGCTGGTACAGGAGAGTACCTGAAAACAGAATTTACCCTTTTGTAGGGAAAATTTACATGTGTAAAGGAAATTATTTGTATCTCTGTGCATCTGGAAGAAAAGGTTCATTCTAAATCACAAGAGACTTCATGGAGAAGTCATTAACAAATCTGCATAACAAACTTCACCCTGGTTTACTGCTTTTCCTGTAACCTCCCTTAACTGGCCTTCCCCCATCTTCCAACATCTATCTTTTGTCTTTAGTTGAAGATAGTAGTACTGTTATTTAAGGTGGTGGCTTGGGCCAACTCAGGGAGTTGCTCAATTTCCCTGGGCATCTCCCATATATACATGTAATATATATACTACCGGTAATAAACTTCTGATCTTTTTTCTCTTCAGCCAAGAACTCAGAAGAGGAGTGGGAAATATTTTTTCTCCCCTACATTTTCTGTTGTTAAAATTAAGAATCTAAAGTGAATTGAGTTTTTGCTGTCTGAACTTTACCAGCAACTCTTTGTAAAGAGTGAAATGGGGGGAAGCCGGGATGGCTCAGTGGGTTAAGTGCTCACTTTGCAGCCCCAGGGACTGAGGATCGAATCCTGGCCCCAGCCGTGTGGACCCATATGCTGAACTGGGGAGTGCCCCCAGTTAGGTTCTCACCAGGGTGAGACCCCGGCCCAGTTCCTGCCCTGTGCAGCCCCACCCACCTGTGGAATCAAATTATGTGGAAAAACCAATGATGTGCAACTATGGAGACTGTTCTGGGCCCTCCCCTTTCTCTCTCTCTCTCTCTCTCTCTCTCTCTCTCTCTCTCTCTCTCTCTCTCTCTCTCTCTCTCTCTCTCTCTCTCTCGTCAAAAACGATTTAAAAAAAAAAGTGAAATGGGGGTGGGGGATGAAATGGAGGATAGCTAAAATATAACATTAGATGATGTCTTTTAAACCATTCCATGATGATTTCTGAAAAGTAAACTGATAATCTGATTGGTGGGTATATGCAAGATACTTGGCAGCTTGGTGGGAGGGAAGCTAGTTTCTCCAAAACATTTTTATCTAAAAATTGCTTGTTATATCATTAACACTTAAGCAGGCAAAAAGTTTCTATTCCAGATCAAATTTGAGATAATTTTTCTTTTACATTTGATAATTCTAAAGGAAACTTCATTTTAAGAGCTGTTTTCCCTTAAAAAGCAGACTTGGGAGATAACAAAAGTGACAAAACACCAAGTTTAAAATGTTTCCAAATCTCAAATAAACGTCTTTGAACAACAGTCCCTTAACTATATAGTTCTTGTATCCTTAGATAGTAACCAGAAGCCCTTTGAAGTACAGGTTCCTTTCCATCACCATTTGCTCCATCCTGGAGCAAGACTTAATTTTTTTGAGCATCTACTATATATTAGGCACTTGACATACGGGGGATTTCAGAACAAGTACCCCAAGATGTGCCTCTGTAGTATACGGATTGTTTTGAGCTAATGAGAAACTTCTGCCCCTTCTTTAACTACCTAGATTTCAGAAGAACTAACCTAGGGCCTTGCCCATATTAAGAGATTGAAAGGGTAAACTACAAATTACTGAACATGTGTTCTCCCTTCAGTGGCTTTCTAAAGCCCCAAGTTACCTTACCTCATCTGAAAGGATGTGCCAAGGGGGGGCCAAACAGGAACCAGGCAAAGGATTTCTTTTAAGAAGCATAGCAGTTAATGCACCATTCCTATGAGGAGCATAGCCAAAAGCCCAGGTTTTCCTTCGGCTTTTATATTTGAGTGTTGATTCTGCTTTGAAAAAAATGAATCATGAGGGAAGAGGGGTTGGTTAATCTTCTTACTAGAAGTCATTAGGGAGTTTTTCCAGTTCTTGCCTTAGAAAGGCTAGTTGTCATGTAAATTATGAGGCAGGCACTAGGTTTTGAAATAAACAGAACCATTGAGACTTGGAATGTATAGGGTCTTGAGGTAATCAGAGCCCTTGAAACTGGAAGGCATAGTGGTCAAAGCTGACAGGAGGGGCGGGGAGCAAAGCATAGAAAAACTTTTAAACTGTTGAGTTAATCACATTGTCAAAGCAAACTAAACGTAGAGTTTTTTGTTTTTTGTTTTTTGTGGGGTTTTTTAAGAGCAATAAATTTTTATTAAATATTTTATAAGACTACAGCAGATTCTGTGGCAAGTTATAAATTTCAACTATAATAATAAATTGATACTTTGAACCTAGAAAACAATATAATCAAAAATTCATTTCCAAATGCTAAGCAGTTACCCTTTGTTTAGGGGTGCATAATTTTGATTTTAAGAAAAAGATCATTGTGACAATTAGGTATATAACCACTTAGGTACATGTTAAGTTTTATCTGTTAAAAATATATTATTTTAAAATCCAATTTAAATATCTTATGCTTTTCTTCAGGGATTTTCTCCAAGTAGTGGAAGAACTCCTTGATGGACAGAACTCAGGAAACTGGTTGACCACACCCTAGTCATACTGATATCTACAATATAGGCTTCGCCAAGGGAACCCAGTTCCAACTTCTGAAGAAGGCCCAGTTCAGAATAAAACAATGAGGTGGTAACTTACGCTAGCACTAATCATTATCAAAAATTAACAACTTTAGGTATCTTTGTTTTGGGTTTCTGTGGTTTAGGCACATCTGAAATTTCATCATAGTCTGCACTCATTCCCTTTGCCCAGCGACCAACTGTAATCATTCGATCTGAATTCTGACTTTGAGGGCAATCTTTCTTAAAATGTTCCACAGAGCCACAAAGTCTGCAGCCACCACCATCAGCATAGAGTCCTTTGAGATTATCAGGACAAGATCTGGACAAGTGCCCCATTTCCCCACAAACAAAACATTTTGCAAAAGGAAATTCACCAAGAGCTGGATCTACTTTAGCTCTGCACTTGGTTATTTCATGCTCTGTTGATCCACACCGATAACATATTCCAGTGCCCATATCTTGATTCTCAAGGGCAGCTGGGCAATCTGCAATCCCATGGCCAGGTTTTCTACAGTGGAAACATACCATTGCATTTTTCTTTGCTGCTTGTCTTTTTAATCGTCTTCCTTCCCTACGAATATCTTTCTTTATTTTTTTTTTTTTTT
>PVKE010041203.1:0-14227 GCA_004027555.1 Craseonycteris thonglongyai | reverse complement strand
AGAAGCATTTATAGCTGGAGATTTACAGGACAGCTCTAGTATGTATCCCTATGTTCACTGCAGCATTATTTATAATAGTCAAGCTATGGAAGAAAACTAACTACTTATCAATCAATAGATAATTGTAAAGAAAAGATGCACGATATATATATACAATGGAATACTGCTTGACCATTAAAAAAAAAATGATATCTTGAATGGACCTAGAGAATATTATGCTAAGTGAAAGAAGTCAGACAGATAAAGATAAATACCATATGGTTTCACTTACTTGTGGAATCTAAAGAGTAACATAAATGAACAACCAAAACAGAGACAGACTCATAGATACAGAAAACAAAGTGACAGTTGCTAGATGGGAGAGGAGTTTAGCTGGGTGAAAAAGGGAACAGGAAGAAGTACAAATTGCTAGTTACAAAACAATCACGAGAATGTAAAGTACACCATAAGGATAGTGTCATAACTATGTATGGTATCAAATGGGTACTTAATTTCTTGGGGGGTATCACTTCATAAATTATATAAAGATCGGACCACTATGTTGTACACTTAAAAGTAATATAAAATAATATTAATGTTAACTCTAATTGAAAAAAGAAAGAGATCAGTGTTTGTACGATGCTATTAAGAGCATCCAGGGAATGGCTTCACATTGGCTTTAGACTGTGTAAGTGCGGAAGTGAAGCTAAAATAATGATGACAGGCTTGCAGATAATAGAGGAGTCAGAAATCTTGGTTACCATGTCTGGGATGGTTAAGAAGGTTTACATATTTTTGAAAGAATACATCAGCAGCTATATCTTACGTACTTATGAAATCTTTACAAAGTGGGACTTTCCATGTTTACATGGGAAAATTGAGTCATAAAGTACATAAGTAAAGAGGTGACAGGAAAACTCATTTCTGACTGATTTCAAATTCCACATTTTTTTCTATGAAATTATAATAACTAATATAAAACTAGGAAGTTGGAAGACTGGGTTACAAGCTGGTGGACATACATATTTTATAATAAAGCATTGCTCTGAGTTCCCAACTGCTTTGACTTTTGCTGAGATCATTTGTTTTCCCTACTAAGAAAAATGACTGAATAAGAAAAACAACCAAATTTATGTAAAACAACAATTCTTTTCGTAAAGTTCATAAAGTTAGTTTTTAGTTGCGTATCAAAGACTTTCTTAAGCCCAGAAGTTTCTGTGCTAAAAGTTCCATGATGCCCAATTTACATACTCCTACAAATTTTGTTTTATCATAACATGTAAAGATTCATGCATACATAGTAGAACTACCATTTGCATGAAACTTATCTGAAAAGTAAATATTAAATTATTTCAAATGGAATATAAAAGATCTAATGTCTTAATTTTCTTTGCACTTTTTTCTGTTATGAACAAGTGCTAAGGAAATGATCATAAAGGGAATTTCAGTAAACTGCCCTGCCTTTATTACATTGCCTGAATTCCAGTGAAGTTTTGCTGATGTACTAAGTAGACCATCCAAGTGAAAGTAATTCTGTAATAAACAGTCTTTTTAGAGCTTTGAAAAACACAGTGATTCCATAAAGAAGTTTTATGAAACACATTCTTGCAAAAATGCTCCAGGTAAAATGGGTTCCGTGAAAACAGTAATTCGAGTAACGCTGCTTACCACACCCTTATATTATATACCACATCATACTATGAGAGATTTAGCATGTCTATGCGCATGATAAAGACATTGAAAATTTCTCCAGTAAAAAAAGTTATTATTTTTCCTTGATCTTGAAACATTTGGAGCCAGGATAGCCACGTGGGAGTCAGTAATTTATAATGGTGATAAAAAGAGAACTGACTCTGTGTGGTGAGCACATAATACAATACATACACAATGTAATGTATAATTGTACCCATGTAACTTTTACCAACCAATGTCATCCCAATAAATTTAACAATTAATAAAAAAAATAAAATTAGTCCCCCCCCCAAAAAAAAGGTGTGGTCTCTAGAGTCCAACAGTTTGATTCCCTACTTCACTATTATTACTTATTTTATAGTTTTATTGTTAAATTTATTGAGGTAACATTGATTAGTAAAAATCACTTAGATTACAGATGTATGATTCTATCATTTTTTATTGAGGTAAAAGAATCACATAATATAAAATTAACCATTTAAAGTAAACATTTTAGTGGCATTTTGTACATTAGCAATATATTCACAACCTCCATCTAGTTCCAGAATATTTCATCACCTCCCCCAAAATGTACCCATTAGGTAGTTGCTCCCCGTTTCTCCATCTCCAACCTGCTCCACTATGAGAAATTGTGTAGACGTTCTACTTTCCCTCCTTGAACTTAGTATTCTTTAGTATTAGTATGAAAGTAGTAATGGCTTTTGACCTATATGGTGGTTGTAAGATTTCAGTAAAGTAATCTACAAAGTGCAGTTAGGATATCGGATGTATTAAGTACATATTAGATGAAATAAATGTAAATATTTGGTTGTCTTTTTCATCCAAGAGAAAGGTTGTTCAAGAAAATACTCTCTAAGAAATGCTGCAAAGTCAACAGAACAGCAAAGAGAGAGACCTTGGACTACGTAGGTGCTAATGAGTCTCACATAACCTCTGGGCCTCAGGAGTCTCACAAATCACATTGGGTTCATCTCTGTCTTTCCATGTGAGGTTTATGGCTAAAGTGGTATCAAGGTAGAAGTTAGATCAGAGAAATATTGAGAGAAGGAAGAAAGTTCCCAGGAATTCCTGATGTGAAAATAAGAGGAGTGTAGAAGTTTTATGAGGGCGATTCTTTTTAAGACATGAATAAAGGAGATGAAACAGATGACAGCAGCTCTCATTTAGGTCCAATTACTTTCCAGTTGATATCGTAGCTATTTATGATAGTGAGACTTTTCAGTGTCATTGACCTTGAAAAGCAAGTTACAATAAAACATGTAAAAATATAATTTAAAATTATGTATGAGCATATATTTATATTTATATATGTAAACATATGTAAATTTAATTATAGGTATACTATTGTATAAAAGGAATCATATGTTAGTGTATAGCTCTAGAAAAAATTTTCATCAGAATTAGAGAAGTAATTGCTTCTCTGTCTCAGACCTTCATGTATTTTTCATTTGCCTTTGTATTCTTTTCTATAAATGTTGAAATTTTCAAATGACTATGTACTAACAGCAACAAAGAAATAATTCTGTATCCATTTAGACATGGATACAGCTTTATTGCTGTATAGAGAGATGTTTGTAATAGAGATATATTACAAACATGCCTTGTTCTACATTTTTACCCAATTTGTCTTGATAATTGTTGGAAGGACAAACCATTAAAAACCATTAAAAAAATGATCATGAACCAAAAGCTCGTTGGCTTACCTCCAGGAACCTATGGAAGGAAAAATAGAGTTGTTCACAGAACACCCATTTTCTTCATAAATACAATTATTCTTGAATTCTGGTAACATAGGAAACTAGAACTATCATTCTTTTTTTTTTTTTCTCTTTCTCTTTTTAGTTCAATCTACCCAAATTTCCCCCAAATCTTTTTTTCCCCTAAATAAGCTTAGACTATTAAATTATTAATTACTTGCAAATTCTGCTAAAGATAACATACTTTGTGAATTTAAAGGGAGTGGGGAGTTTATCACTTC
This sequence comes from Craseonycteris thonglongyai, assembly GCA_004027555.1. Lineage (NCBI taxonomy): Eukaryota > Metazoa > Chordata > Mammalia > Chiroptera > Craseonycteridae > Craseonycteris > Craseonycteris thonglongyai. The sequence continues at coordinate 10,578 of PVKE010041203.1, read as the reverse complement.
TTACTGCACAAGGAAGATCAATTTCCTGCTTCCAATCTTCTGCAGTCTGCACTTTTCTTCATTTTTCCTGAACCAAAGGATGTGAACCCTTGTAGTGGTTTCTCAAACCTGGGTGTCATCATAGGGATTTTTCGGAGACTTCATTATGCAGATTCTTGGATCCCACCCGCAATTTTTTTATTGTTTAAATCCAGAATGAGATCTGGGAATCTGAAGGTTACGGCATTCCAGATTATGCTGACACATATGATTCATGAAGTATACTTTGCAAAACACTGGAAACTTTATAGCTCTAAATATTTTTAACCTGTTTGCAAACTTGTCATTAAAAATAATATATTTAAATCATTTTCTTCTAATAGCATCTGAAATTCTTTTTAGCTCTTCTACTTGAAAATGTATTTTGTGATTCAGGTAGAACGTGACAGCTTATCGATCAAAATAATCACATGAACCATCTTTAAATGCAGAAATGATTGAGCAATCTACTTTTTATTCCATTTCTTTATAGAATGGATATAGTCCAACTCCTCCTGACAAATGGAAGGATCAAAGCTTCCAAATTATATTTTTAATCAGGTTAATGTGATTTCACCAAAGTTGTCTTGCTTATAATTAATTCGTATTTAGTACATAGTATTCTATAGAAATGTAACAATATTTAATTTATAAAATATATGTAGTCTAGTTTTTTTAAACTGTCTCTGAAGTGTGAACACATTTTTCTCCAACCGTGTCTGAGAAGCAGACAAGAACTGCTATTATTTATCATCGTTTGCAGAAAGATTGAATCACTGAGCTATTAAGTAACTTGAAGAGGTTTGCAGAGTCAGTGACTAAGTCAGATAAAACACTTCTTCTTCTAGATCCTTGATCAGTAATTTTTTTCAACAAATCCAGTTACATATACTCATGTATTTTTTCCTCTTAGAGTTTACAAGTCATTCAATTTTCTGGGTGATTATTCATTATGGGGTATATGAGAATTTGTACCTTATGAAAGGTTAAAAACTGGAAATAAGAAACCATGATAGTCCTTTTCAAAATAACTTTTTCAGGGATGCTGAGATAGCTCAGAGGTTGAGCTCTTCCCTCACAATCACATGGTCCAGGGTTGGTTCCAGGACGCAGCCCATGCAACCCCATATGCTGAATTGCCAAGCAGCTGGTAACCACTGGGATGATGGCAAAGCTTCTTGCCTCCCATACCGGAGGCCCCTGGTTCAATTCCCACTCCACATAGCCCCACATCCACTTGTGTTGAATGAAACCATGTCACAATTAATTATGTACAACTGTGGAGAATGCTCTAGGCCCACCCCCTCCACACCCACCTTCTCTCAAACACAATAAAATAAATATTTGAAAAAATGGCTTTTTAAAAAAAAGATTTATACTTTTTTGGCAGAGAAAGAGAGAGGCAGACAGAGAGAAGGGGGAGGGCCCACAGCAGTCTCCATAGTTGTACATCAGTTTTCAACATGGTTTCATTCCACACAGGTGGGCAGGGGCTGCACAGGTTGTGAACTGGGCCGGGGGACTCCTGCATGGGAGACACGTCCCCTCAAGCCATGGGCCAAACTGGGGGTTGGGGGGACAAGAACTCAACTGAGGGCCTTCCCACATGGGAAGCACACCCTAGTTCAGCACATGGGTCCATATGGGCCAGGGCCAGAACTCAATCCTCGGTCCCCAGGGCTGCAAAGTGAGCACTTACCCACTGAGCCATCCCGGTTTCCCCCACAAAATGACATTTTTATCTCTCGAATGCCATTGTTAGTGTTTCTATTTCATAGGACACTTATTCTATCTATCCCTCTATCCCTCCCTTCCTCAATCTCTTCATCCATTAATAGATTCATTCAGCTAGTATCTACTGAACATTTTAAATATCTCTATAACTTAATTAATAAACTAGACATAATCTTTGTTCTCAGTTTTTGAAGTCTGATAAAGAAACAGACACACAGGCAAATGTTATGTAGTAATTGCTATATTACTGCCAGGTGTTAGGTACAAAGTGGTTTGGGAGAAGAATCTCAGTCATTTGAGGGAAGAGAGGAAATATCCTCAGAAATTAAGAAATTTGAGCTAGGTTTGGAAGGAAGGACAAGATTTTATGAGGATTCAAGGAAAGGACAGAGGCATTGAAAGAAAACAGAAAACCCTTAAATATAATGTAGCCCTATCCCATCTAAGATATAAATTGAGATTTTTGGATTTAATATTGAGAAGCATAATCAATACATTTGTAACTTTTGGAGGACATTTGTATCATATCAGAACCCTCATGTGTTGAGCCCTGGCATGCTCCACAGCAAAACGATGTGAATCATACCCAGATATGAGGCCTTTAGCAACAAGGGCTCACCATACTACAACCATCAGCATTGGTGCAGCCATGTTCACTTATAGACACACCTCTCTTCATTATAAAATGTATACGTGCAAACACAAAATAGAGCTGGTGTTTTTAGTTGTAAAACTAAACAAAGGGAGCCCTCACTTCCTACACTAACCTTACATGCTTCAGCCTGAAGGGCATTTTTTAACCAAATAAGAAGCCCTCAAAATATAATGGGAACACTGACAGACACTTAACTATACCAGCTCTGGCGAGTACAGCCATAATTCACTTCATAATACAAATTGGTGTCCAGATGGATTCATGCATTGGTATCACTGTGTGTCTTTTAAAAAGTTCTATTTCTGGGCTATGAAGACACAATCTGAAATTGAATAACTCTCTAAACTGGGCCCCTCAATTGGAGTACTGATAGCCTTAGAGCAGGCCATGTGGAAATGTCCTATAAAGATTGAAAATATAAAATAGTAAAGCAAAGTGGAAAAACGAGCAATGTAACAAAGTTTGTATAGGAAAAGCCTAATATTTCTTTTCACAGGTCTACTTAAAAGCTGAGCATGTCAGAGGTGCAAGAGGGCAACTTGCTTTCACTTAAGTGGGGTTAGTTGTTAAGCAGGTTATGAGGACACTCTGTATTTGCAAAATCATGTGAAGGGCCAAAGTTCAGCCGTCCCAGTGATCTTGATGGCCAAAGAGTCCTAAGTGTTTTATAATAAAATGCAAATTATTTCAGTCTGAGGTATTTGTATTCCTAAATACCACTTACTTCTCTAATGACTTGTCCTAGAAAGGTTCAGCCAGGCCGCATTTAATGGATCTTCTAAACAATGTAAAATATTTCTCTAAATGTGTTTGTTATGCGGCTTACAATTTTAGTGTAAAAGCGATTGTCTTGTGTCCCCACTGCTGTTCTCCTCCTCAAATGAAATTTTTGTGGCTTCTTTCTTGAAAATATTATAAAGTTCCTTTCTTCTCTCTGGATCGGAATGGTGCCAACCTTGGTCTAAAGATTCCATGTGCCGCATTGGGGTTCTGACAATTACAAAAATTTCAAGAATTCTGAAAGTATCACTCATAAAGAATCTTGAAAAGCACACTGAACATTCAACAGGGAAGTTAGGAGACAAGGATTCTAGTGTCCATTTTTTCAGTCTAAACCACGTAACCTTGAGATTGTTATAACCTCAGCGGGCCTCAATATGCTCACCTCTAAAGTGAAGGTCACAGATTACTTCTATGTCCTTCACTGTTGGCCTGTGGCACCATTTAAGCCTGCTAATGAATTACTTAAATATTGAAGTCCACATTAAGTCTTATGGAAAAGCATAACTGGCAAGATTTTCCTCTCAATTACTTGTGCTAATGGGGGCCAAAAATGGCATGAATGCTTTAAATTCACACATAATCCCCAAACTTCAATTTAGCTAAGTGTTCTAACCTTCTTTCCTGCCAAACCATTTAAAGGGGATTCCAACAATCAGCACACACTAACAGGAGCTTGGTCTTCTTTGTAATTCCATCCCTAATGCCTTACCACCAGTATATTTTGATATTTAAATTTCCAAAAATAGAACTGAAGACAATGTCCAATATAGTTGTTGCATCATCTACTGACCATTTCAAAAATCCCAGCACTGTTGTGATTACTAATAATAGTTTATTAAGAGCTTACTCTATATCAGGTGCGTTATAAATCATTTTATTTAAACTTCAAAATCACCCTCTTAGGTAGGTTATTTGTTTCTAAGGGCTGCCATAACCAAGTATCCTAAACTAAGTGGCTTAAACAACCGAAATTTATTGGCTCACAGTTTAGGGAACTAGAAATCTGAAGTCTGAGCATCAGTAGCTCTTGGTTCACTTTGAGGGCTGTGACTGAGAATCAGTTTCATGCCTCTTTCCTAGTGTCTTGTGTTTTAGGGGACAATTTTGGGCACTTTGACTTGTAGATGTGTCACTCTAATCCCTCCCTTGTTTTTACATGGTGTTCTCTCTGTGTCTGTCTATTCATATAGGCTTTTCATAAAGGCAGCAGTCATCAGATTAGGGACAATCCTACTTTAATAAGACCTCCTTTTAACTTGATTATCTACAAAATACTCATTTTCAAATAAAGTTACTATCTGTGGTATGGAGGCATAGACCATCAAATATATCCATGTTTGGTGAGACAATTCAATCTATAACAGGTAGGCATTCTCATTTTATAACTGAGATAGCTAAGGTTATGATGTTAAATTTATTTCCCTAAGGTCACCAAATCAGTCAATGCTGGAGCTAAGGTTCACATCCATATTCGATGACTTTATTTACTGTTTACAAAATAACCTTGGTACTCAAAAAGAAAACCAGTTATATCAATCCCCCAAGACTAAGACTATTGAACATAATCTCTCTGGTTACTTCAGTAGGTGTAAAGCGGGGGTACCCTACTCCCAGGCCCTGGGCCTGTTAGGAACCAGGCCACACCCCACACAGCAGGGAGGTTGGGAGGGAGTGAGTGAAGCTTCATCTGTGCTTTCAACCGCTCCCCATCACTGCCATCACTGCCTGAGTTCCTCCTCCTGACAGATCAGCAGAGGCTAAATCTCATAGGGGTGCAAACCCTATTGTGAACTGTGCATGCGAGGGATCTAGGGTGCGTGCTCCTTATGAGAATCTAATGCCTGATGATCTGAGGTGGCTGATGTGGGGATGCTAGCACTGGGGAGCAGCTGCAAATACAGATTCACATTAGTAGAGAAGTTTGACATCACAGAGACCATAATAAATTTGTTGCTTGTAGACTCGTATCAAAACCCTATAAGTGAGTGGTGACAAGTTGCATCTGACACTTAAAACATCCCCAAAAGATTTCTCCCCTCCCCAAAATTGTCTTCCATGAAAACAGTCCCTGGAGCCAAAAAGGTGGGGGGGACTGCTGGTATAGAGGATTTAGCAGCACTGACCAGCCTCCACATCTCACTGGTGGCACCAGAACAATGCCATTGTCAGAGCTGATTCTTAAGGGAACTCTCCAAGCCGGGACAGAGATAAAAATAAAAAAGCCTGAACCACAGGTCATCATGGAGGATATCAATACAAATATAATAACCCTGAGAAGTCCAATAACGAAGTTTCCTTGTAAAAAAGATTTTTAAATGCTCCATATTTACTTAATGTGGAATTGGTAAACAGCCCCTAAGACCATTTTTCTGATGTCTCAGTGTGTATGTGTATGTGTGTGTTTGTGGTTCATTCAGGTACATCTTTTAAGTACTGTGGCAGGTGAGGGACAATGAACATTCTGCAGTTATATAAGGAGTTGCATTGGAAAAACAGAATTAACTGGCATTGGATTTTTTATTCTTTTTTTCCCCAGTAATGCTTTAATATTGGTAAACAACTGGTGTTTGTGAAACTGACTGCCCATTAATGTGGCTATGCTGTGAGGACCTTGATTTAGTATCCTACACAGAACTGAACAGGGCACTTACCTTGGCCATTGAAGAAAGCAGATGGGTTCAGGAACTAGGAGAGGGAAGGCCTGAATTTATAAATTGGGGATTAATAGGAAAGGTTCCAGTTAAGCCCTTGAATCTAGTTACTAGATTCCTCCAACTAATACCTACTATTCCATTAGTTTATTATTTTTATTATTACTTCTGTTAATAATTTTTTCTAACCAATGTCACCACAATAAATTTAACAATAATAAAGATATGCAAATATGTAAAATAATACCACTCATCTCACTAAATGTTTTGTTTTAGAAAAATTTATTTGGAAAATATAGGTTTTTTATACAGATATGTTATTTAGGTTATTATGCAATAACTTCATTTTATTTTAAATGAACATTTAATAAATAAAAAATAAACATATTAAAAAAATGCAAACCTCTATGGAAAGTTAAGTGACATTAACTGTTCACATACTTAATGTGTACCCATTATGTTCACCCTTTACTTCAAAGAATACTGAGTTTGGTTACAAAGAAACAAGCGGAAGTCTTAGTGTAGGCTTGGGTAAAAGGGAGGGATAAGTAGTTTATGAATGTATTTTACTCAGAAAAAATAATATATGGTGGAGGTATTTTGATTTGTGTATGTGGAAGCCAGTGGAGTCTATTTTTGTTGTTGTTCATGTTATAATCTTGAAGTTTAATCTATTTCCAGCCATATTTCTGGTTTGCTTTATAATTGTAGATAGGCAAAAATAATGTTTCTTTTTTTTCTGAGTAGCATTAATGTTATTTATTTATGAGCATTTTAATAATACATATTTGGAGCATATAATTGTTAGAATAAATTTACACAGGTAAATAATTATCACCTTTGATTGTATTTAGGATATACATTGGGGAAATGAATAAAGCAATGGACATAATAGCAAAAACTTTGCAACACGTATTAATGATAGTTGGTAAACCAGTAATGTCAAGTAAAACAGATTCACATGAATGATATAAAAGTTCATTTTTTTCATAGTCACTATCAACTGAAATACTCATTTCCAAAATCCATACCTATTTCTTACGATGTACTGTGCAAATAGTTTCACAAAAAATTATTAGCATAGGAACACCCTTTATTATTTTATTGGGATGACAAGAAATGATTGCTTGTTATTTAGTGTGACTTTAGCTTAAACCAACATTTTTTTTTAAGATTTATTTTATTGTTTTTGACAGAGAGAAAGACAGAGAGAAGGGGGAGGGCCCAGGGGGAGAACTGAACTGGGAGCCACACCCCAGCTCAGCATATAGCTTTGCACTGGCTAATGCCAGGACTTGACCCTCAGACCCTAGGGTTGCAAAGTGAGTGCTTAACCCCCTGAGCCATCCCGGCTTCCCTTGAAACCAACTTTAACTGAATCCAATTTCTTTTTCTTTTTCTTTTTAATGGGTAAAAGGGAAAGAAGCAGGAAGAGTTACTAAACTGAAAGATGCTATAATAAATAAACTGCTAACTGTTGCCTTATAAGGTTCCTAAATGAGCTGTCAGGCCCTTAATATAAATCTCTCTTGAGGCCTTCTGGCCTCAAAAAAAAAAAAAAAAAAAGAGAGAAAAAAAAGGAAAAGAAAATGTAGAACACACAAAAATGATGTATTATTAAAATGACCTATCTTCTCTACTGACCCTGGGGTATGTACACTTTGTGAATTTTATATAGAGTATTGTCATATTATAAGAGTCTTGAAAGATATTAAGACTATTAAATAATGATTAATCTGATAATGCAATCCATGTTTTATTATATCCACTGATGGAAGAATTTAGGGGATCAATAAATAATACACTGTTCTTCCCTTCTTGAACTTGAAATCAATTCAGAATTAAGACCCAGGAAACAGACAAATGGAGGAGGCAAAACTGCCAGTTTTATCATATGAAGATTTGGAAAATATGATTTTAAATGTTTAAGAAAATAAGATTAGTACTCCACTATTGAATTATGCAGACTTTCCAACTTAGTTGGCACATTTGAATAACCAAAGGCTGTCCAAAAGGATCAGGTTAGCTGCTCTAGGCTTACCACGTGAAAACAGAAACCCTGACTGATAGGCATTGACAGAGGCAAGAGCCCAGAGGGGACGGAGCTAGATTGCTTTCTGCCTTCTGCCAGAACTTGGGATCAGAGGGGTGGGGAGAAGGCTAGGTGGGTTGCTCTGATGATGACCCTCATGAAAATAAGATGCAAGGCGGAGAAGGGACATTCGTCTCAACATGCTCCGTCTACTGGTTCTCTTTACCCAGGCCTTCCCACACAAGCTGAATTCTCCCACCTCAAATCTTCACCAGCCATATTGTCAATTATAGATTAAAATGGCAGTGTACAGACTATAATATATTGCCTCTAATATAAAAAAAGCCTCAAATATTAACAGTATAATTTTTCCTTATCAAATTCCTGGATACTCAGTAAAGTCCCTAATTGAATCACTGTGCTATGTAAAATTCCAAGCAAATGAAAAGCCAAAATTTGTAAGTCTAAAATCAGTGTAGTTATTTTGTTTGTCTGTTGTTGTTGTTTTTTTGTTGTTGTTCTTTTTGTTTTTGTTTTGCTCAGCTAGTCTCTCAGTGGTAACTGTTCTACTTTTTTATTGTTAAATTTATTGAGGTGACATTGGTTAGTAAAAATTACATAGATTCTGGGTATACAACTCTATAGTACTTTGTCTATTTGTTCATCACCCAGAGTCAGCTTTCTTTCCGTCACCACATATTTAGCTTGCCCCCCTCCTCTCTCACCTGCCTCCCCACTTACCCTCAGGTAACCACTAAACTATAGACTGTGTTCATGAGATTTTGTTTCTTTGTTGCTTTTAGTTTTATATTCCACATATGAGTGAAATCATATGGGTCTTAGCTTTTTCTGCCTGGCTTATTTCGCTTAGCATGATGATTTCAAGTTCCATCCATGTTGTCACAAATGGCACTATTTCATCTTTCTTTATGGTTTAATAATATTCCTTTGTGTAAATGTACCTCAGTTCTTTTATCCAGTCATCTATCAAAGGGAACTTTGGTTGTTTTCATGACTTGCCCACTGTGAATAGCACTGCAATAACTATTGGGGTACATATGTTTTTACAGACTAAGGGTTTCAAGTTTTGGGGGTAGATACCCAGAAAGGGGCTTGCTGGGTCATAGGGTAGCTCTATTCCCAATTTTCTGAGTAATCTTCATACTCTCCTCTATCTCAGTTGTACCAATTTATATTCCCACCAGCAGTGTATGAGGGTTCCTTTATCTCCACAGCCTCTCCATCATTTGTTGTTCCTTGCTTGTTGAGTATAACCATTCTAACAGGTGTGAGGTGGCATCTCACTGTGGTTTTGATTTGCATTTCCCTAATAGCTAATGAAGTTGAGCATTTTTTCATATGTCTGTTGGACATGTGTATGTCTTCATGGATGAATTGTCCATATAGGTTTTCTGCCCATTTTTCAGTTGGATTGTTAGTACAAATCCTTAATAATCAGAACAGCTTGGTATTTGCAGAAAAACAGACACACATACACCAATGGAGTAAAATGGAAAACCCAGAAATAAACCCACAAATATTTGGACAGATAATTTTTGACAAAGAAGCAAAAAATATACAGTGGGGAAAAGAAAGCCTTTTCAGTAAATGGTGCTGGGAAAATTGGGAAACCACATGCAAAAGAATGAATCTGGACTGCAAACTCTTACCATATACCAAAATTAACTCTAAATGAATCAGAGTTCCATATAGGACCTGAAACAGTAAATTGTATAGAAGAAACCATTGTTACTAAACTTATAAACCTTGGGTTTAGAGAGGACTTCATGAACCTGACTCAAAGGCAAGGGAAGTAAAAGCAAAAATAAACAAATGGAACTTTATTAAACTAAAAAGCTTCTGCACAGTAAAGGAAACTATCAACAAAGCAAAGAGGCAACCAACCAATTGAGAGAAAATAATTGCAAACGATGTCTCTAATAAGGGGCTAATATCTAAAATATATGAAGAACTCTTACAACTCAACAGAATCAGTGGTAACTCTTCTAATTCTCGAGTAGTGTAGGTGGCTTCAGCACCTTTTACTCACTGATTATTATCAATTGGGTTTATTTTCTTCAACACTTACTCCTCACTGATGTAAGCACCTTTATGATATTCTTATTACTTAATTATACCCCCTACAAAGATTACTTAATTATACCCCCTACAAAGATTATCTACTTTTACCTGTTTTTGAACTTTAAATAGATTGAGTCACCTCTGCTAGTTCTCTTCTGTCATAAACTTAAACATAATACTATGTTGACCATGTCTTAAAATAAATCTACCTAAACATAAAATTCTTTCTCAGAGAGTGTTATTTGACACTTTCTGACCATCTTGCTAAGTTGAGAAATTGTAAAGATGGCAGATTTACTCACCAGTTATAAACTGAAGTGCCTTTCTACCCCAGACACTACTGGTGTATTCAAAACCTTTTAATTTCCACTTGTTGTTTGAGCTGTAGGTCTCTAGAGTCCCAACGCTGTAAGAAATGTTGATTCTGTATAGGATGTGGTTCATGCACTCTCTTGTGGGTGGGCATATTAAGTTCTGTGATGCCCCAACTGCTATTGCTAACTCTCCATATAGGAAAACTTAAACCAATCAAATGTACTTTTTTTCTTTTTTTCTTTTTTTTTTTGAGAAGGGTTCATCCTTTAAACTTCACATGTGGTTCTTTTTTTTTTTTTTTTTTTTTT
>PVKE010041202.1:0-14273 GCA_004027555.1 Craseonycteris thonglongyai | reverse complement strand
GGGGGGGTGGGTGGCATTTGATCCTTGGTCCCTAGGGCTGCAAAGCTCAGCACTTAAGCTGAGCCATCGGGGCTTCCCCTATTGTATAGAATTTTAAAAGTGAATATAGTGTCATTTATTTTTGTCATTCATATTTGCATGCATTGTGGTTTCCTGAACCAGCTACTGGCAGGTGATTATGGAGGTGTGCATGAGCAGGTACAAGGGTAGCTCCTCTTGTAGTGACAGACTTCTTCACATAGCTCCTGTCTTTTTCACTCCTCTTGTATTATCTTTTTTTGTGTGTTAAATAGATATAGTCTGGTGTACCAGTTTAATTCCTTTCTTGGTTCTTTTTATTATATAGTTTTTGAATTATTTTATTAGTGATTGCCCTAGGAATTGCAGTGTGCATCTTAACATTAAATAATCTCATTTAGAATAGCACTAACTTAATTCTAATAGTATGAGTACATTTTGCTTCAATATAGTTACCTCTCCTTTCCCCCAGTGGGAAATATTTTTTTCTTGCTATGTTAAAAAACGTTGTTTTTTCTTTTCTTTTTTTGGTAGTTTGATCATGATGTGTCTAGGTGTGGATCTATTTGAATTTATCCTACTTAGAGTTTGTTGAGCTTCTTGGGTGTGTAGATGGGGGAAGTTTTCAGTTACTACTAGTTCCAGTCTTTGTTTTCCCTGCCCTTTTTCTTTCTTTGCTCCTTTTAAGTATGGCCCTTCTGTGTGTGCCACTCTGAACTTCACCTGGGTCAGTTGGTATCTGCAACCTGTTCTGCTCTTTGCTGCTTGCTTTACCCAATGTGGTACCTACTTGAGAGAGTGATCCGTTCATTTACGCTGCTGATTTTGGTATTTGGTGTTTTGGTATTTGCTACTCTGGGTACCCCTGGGCACCTTCCACCTTTCTCTCTCTCTTCACTAGAAACCCTATTCAAACACAGTCCCTCCCACAGCAGGTCTCTCACTCAGGGTGAGGTCCTTCCATTCTGGGAGCATAGTTTTGCTGGTGATTTCTGAGGCCTGTTGCTGCTACATCCCTGGTATTAGTTGTTTTTTTTTTTAATTGTTAAATTTGTTAGGGTTACATTGGTTAGTAAAAATAGTGATTTCTTTTTCTGATTAGATAAGCAATCTCATAAATGTGGATGGATAGGATTTTGATATAAAATATAGTTTCAGAGCCTGTGATATTCTTAGAGAATTTTCATTTTAAGTGTATAAGCTAAGAGTAAATCAGGTTTCAGCCAATAAACTCTGTTAAAGAGATACCACATGATCCTTTTAAATCTTGCTATGTATTATACTGTGTATTTAGCTAGTATTCATTTTAACAGAAAAGTAATCAGTGACCAGATTATGAATTTCATGATGTGTCAGTGATCCATTGCAAACTCATTGCCTCACTAGTATTGTATGTATCACCATCTATTAGATGACAGGGTCAGTTCTGCAAAGTCTTGTGCTTTGGAGAAAGGACCCACCGGCCTCATTAGCAACAAAAATGTCAGGAAGTCTAAAATGCATTTAAGGCTTGGTTTTCAGATCTCATAAGAGAGGCAGAGAAGATATTATTTGTAGAAAGGGATCCTTCCCATAAGCTTCCAAACCACAGTGTAGATTGCCCCCTAAATCTAGTCCTCACAACCTCTGATAAACTCAGCCAGACCAGATGGGAAGGCCTACCACAATATGCTGAGGTAGGTGTGAGAGTGACAGCAAGGGCTGCTGCTGTCATGTGATCTCTCCAGATGGATTCTTTCATCCTAGGTAAAAAGATCAGTCCTCTGATCTCATTCTTCTTTCGCAACATTGCAATGGTTGACTTTATTATAGGGATTAAGATCTATGATTTAAGTGAGGTAATGTCAACAGTCCTTTCTTAATCCTATGTTGATGCACAAACTGCTCTGTATATGCTTTGATTTAGTTGCATGGGATGGTACTTTGTAGATCCTTGAATTCTAGCAACAGCAATTGTTATACTTCCAGTGCAGCTGTTGGCCTGTTATGTCATGGCGGTGTTATAGAACTGAATGATGTTGAGTTACTCTGAATAAAACAGGCATAACTCTTCATTTGCCTGTACTATCTTAGAAAAAGAGTTATAATTAAAAATCATCTATTTTTTATTTTGAAAATACTCAAATCTTGAGTTGCAGACTAGTTTGTTTCATGATGTGTCATGGAACTAAAATATAGTAAATAACGTAACTCACTGATCATTTATATTAGTTTTTAGAAATGATTATTTCAGGGACCTTTATAATCCCTTAATGATAAATGATACTTCCATATGAGTGCTGCTTTTGAATTGGGCTCAGAGTCATACAAAAGATAATAGCATGGATGTTTCTTTTCCCTTACTGGTTAATTTCTGGATCAACACACTCAAAGTAGCAAAGCTGAGAAAAAGTAGAGGAGAAATAGTGTGTGGGTAGGGAGAATTAAAAATAAGTGCCCCAGGGGAAGCTGGAATGGCTCATTGGGTTGAGTGCTTGCTTTGCAGCACTGAGGACCAAGGATTGAATCCTGCCCGGGCCCTGCCCATGTGGACCCATATGCTGAACTGGGGTGTGCTTCCCATGTGGGAGGCCCCCAGCCCAGTTCCCACCCTGCGTGGGCCCCCACTCACCTGTGTGCCTGTGTGGAATGAAACCATGTTGAAAACTGATGATGTGCAACTATGGAGACTGCTCTGGGCCCTACCCCTTCTCTCTATCTGTCAAAAACAATAAAATAAATCTTAAAAATATAAAAATAAAAATAAGTACGCTCAGGTCCCGTGATGTCTGAAAGGATTTAAAACAAAAATGCACACGAGGTAGCCAAAACACCACCACTACCACCACAATCACCATCAAACCCCAAATCAAAACCCACAAGCCTGGATATTTATTAGTTCAGGAAATAGAGCACAATAGCAGAGTTACTTGTATCGTTTGCCTTAATGTCACAGCCTCTCCCCCATGTATCACTGCCTACCACGTCCCAGCCTTCTTCTGAAGATAACAGGGGAGACCAGATGCCTTTGTTCTTTAGGGAACCTTCATAGGGGATGGTGACAGAGTGACTGACTTGAGGCTTTTAAAATAATGAACATGGATTCCAGGAGCTCTGCAGAAACGGAAGTTATATCCCAGTGTTTGCTGAAATATATGTTCCATGAGGCCTGCTGTGTATCCACATCTTTGGGATCAAAACTCATGAATAGCTAAGAGAAAGATGATGAGTTGTTAGACCTAACATCCCCCTGAATCCATGTGAGAGACACTGGTCACTGAAGGTCACTAGGTGTGTCCCTTTTAATCCTGAAAAGTCACTTTACACACCAGAAATTGGGCTTCTGCTTCAGGGTCTCCATCTGAATTCCATGTCTCTTCTCTGACCAGAGAGAGCAAGTGGTTGCAGAAAGAACAAAGAGGACAAACTCCAAAGTCCCTGGGCTCAGATTCCTGCCACTGAGCTGAACATCAGCCTCGTATCTGATTGTTTAGTTCCGATAATACAAATATGGCCTGTCCTATTCACCCAATGCAGTTCTTACAAGGATTCAATAAAATCATAACATATAAAACATCCTATGGTTTTTGAAAGTTGTAAAAGGCTACACAAATGTTACTATGTTTCATCTCTTAGCTAATCAAATGTCTTCAATGTTTTATTGTATACAGTTTGCCTTCCCTGGGCTACCCAGTAAGACGTGGGTCCCCACATGTTTAATAAATGCTTGTTGCATGTGTGATCATCTTGAAATCATGACCTTTGTGGTTCATTCAGAAGTGGAGCCTCAAAGAACTGTACACATAGGAATTCAAATCACATGCAGAATTCTAAGGCAGTTGTTACTAAATTCCCATTTCCTCTTCTTCTCTGGCACCCTGCAACCCCCTGGGCCTGTCACTGTCCCCCCACAGGGGATTCTCTCCCTCACCTTCCCTGGCCCACCCCAGTACTCTATGTAATCCACCCCTAACTCACCTCTCCCAGCTCTGCCCTGGGCCCAGGCTGTGAGATGCTCCCCCTCCCCCAGCCTCCCAGACAGGTTCCTTCTAATAACTCTCACGCCCATTGCAATGAGAATAGGCCTCTTATCCTCAACTCCTTTTCTTAATTCTACTTCCTAAGAATCAGAATCTTGTTTAATCCTGCTCAGAGGAAGAAGAGGGATAGAATTAAGCAGTGGGCAGAATCAGAACCCCATGTATTTCACAGGAAGAAGAGCTGGAAACACCTGTGGGCTTGTCACTTTTATTCCATTCCATAGAATTAGATGGAGAACAAGAAAGGCAGAAAATATGGAGCATGTTCTTACGCTGAAGCTGGCTCTAGGCATGAGCTGAAAGGAGTGAGCCACATCATCCAGTCTTTGAAGACTTTCCAGGGAGGTTGGGAGTTTCTTCAGAAATCTTTGTAGATGCTTCAGAGAGTGAGAGAGTGAAAGATACTGTAGCACTTTAAAAAGTGAATGTATTCTATGTAAATTATGCCTGGATATTCGTAAAGCATATAGTTCAATGAGTTTTTGACAAATGTATAGTCTTCTAACCATCATTGCAATCAAGACACAGAAATGTCCATTCCCCCCAAAGTTCCACTGTGTTCCTTTTCAGTCAGATTCCTTCCACTACCTCCAGTTCCTTTCAAACACTGGTTGACTTTCTCTCCCTGTAGTAAGATTTGCCTTTTCTAGAATGCTATGTAAGTGGAAATATAGAATTGTAGACTTTCATACATGTATCGGTAGTTCATTCTTTTTATTGCTGAGTACTATCCCACTGTACATATATGAGGGCTGTCTTGAAAGTATCCAGTCATGTAATATGAAAAAGAGAAGCAGTTATCACTGGATTATTTTTTGGACAGCCCTTGTATATCACAATTTTGTCCATTCTCCAGTTGATGGGCATTTGGTTTGTTTCCAGGTTTTGGCTATCATAAATAAAGCTGTTTAAAAAAATTCATGTAGAGACCTTTCCGTGAACATAGGTTTTTGTTTCTCGTATAAATTTTTAGGATTTAAATTCATGTGTTGTATGGTAGGTAGGTATACTCGTGTAATAACTTTTATGGGGAACTGTCTACTGGTTTCCAAAGTGATTGTAGGAGGCTTTCAGTTTCTCCACATCCTTCTAACACTTGCTATTTTGATTTTAGTGATTGTATTGGTAGGTGAAAGTATCTTGTGGATTTAATTTGTATTTCCCTAATCACTAATGATTTTGAGCATCTTTTTAACATGCTTCTTGGCCATTTAGATATCTTTGGTGATGTGTCTCTCCAAATCTTGGGCCCACTTTTATTGGATAATTTGTCTTCTTATGAGTTGTATTGTTCTTCTTATTATTATTTGAGTAAGATTTCTTTATATATTCTAGACATAAGTGCTTGTACAGATATTTGTTTGCAAAGATTTTTACCTAATCTATGGCTCACTTGTCTTCATTTTCTGAATAGAGTTTTTAAAAAGTAGAAGTATTTAATTTTGATGACATTCAATTTATCAATTTTCTTCTTTTATAAGTTTGTCTTTTTTATAGTTTGTGAGAAATCTTTGCCCTACCCCAAGGTCACTGTTATAGCTTGAATTGTATCCTCCCTTACCCCCAAATTAACATGTTGAAATTGTAACCCCAAGTACCTCAGAATCTAAACTTATGTGGAGGTTATAGTTTATAGAGGCAATTAATTTATAATGAGGTTATTAGGGTGGGTTTTAATCCAACATGACTGGTGTTCTTATAAAAAGAGGAAATTTGGGGACAGACACACATCCACATCCTGTGATCATAAACCAAAGAATGAGGTGATACATCTACAAACCAAAAAATGCCAAAAATTCTGGCAAATCATGAGAAGAAGAGAGAGACATTGAATTGATTCTTAGCATCGCAGAAGGAACTAATCCTGCCTACACCTTGACTTTTAGCCTTTAGAGTTGTGAGATAATAAGTTTATGTTGTTCAAGCCATTCAGTTTTTGGTACTTTGTCACAACAGCCCTAGCAAGCTATTAAAATATAGTCACGAAGATATTCTCCTATGTATATTTTTTTCTAGAAGCCTGGTAGCACGTTTGTAAGATCAATCTGACAGAGGTATGAAAAACAGTTCCTAGGATCAAAATGATTTCAGAATGATTTTCAGGAGCCTGGATGATACACGTAGCAATAAAGTTTTTACTGGAAGAAAAGAGTTCTGCCTTGTTTCTGGAAAACAAAGAAAAGAGTTTTATCTCTGTGTGAACTAATTTCATTAAACTTAGAAGCCATAAAAGTTTTTTATCTGTCTAACTATAATTTATTGGATTAGAAATATAATTTTTTTTTTTGACCAGAAGCTGAACCAACATTCTTTTGTTCCATTTTGAGGACGTTTTCCTGCTCTTTCATAAGTAGGGTCCAAATAGAAGTGTTTGGAATTAAGGAGGAAAATGCTGAGCTGGGTATTTAGAAACTTAGTAAGACAATGAGACTTGCATCAGATTTTTAGCAGAGGCCGCTGGCTGAGTTGTGTCTCAGGTGTCAGCTGTGTTTGGTTACTATCCCTCTATTTTCAATCCACCTTCTTTAAAACATGGGGAATTCATTTGCAACAACATAGATGGAACTAGAAGTTATTATGCTAAGCAAAATAAGTCAGGCTGAAAAAGACAAATATATAATCTCACTATATGTGAAATCTAAAGAACAGAATAAATGGACAATCAAAACAGACAGACTCCAACTGACATTGTCAGATGGGAGAGAGAATGGGGGATGGGTGGGAAGGGTGACGGGATTGGGAGATGCAAATTGATAAATACATAGTGGTTATGAAGCTGTGAGGTATAGCATGCAGAGTATAGTTAAAATTGGTGTCTAAAAAGTGATGCATGGTGTCGGGTGGATGGACACTGGATCCATGGAGGGGAGAGCACTTCATAAATTATATAGATACCTACCCACTGTATTGCACATCTGAAAATAGAATAACGTTGAATGTCAACTATTATTTAAAGAACATATATAGTCACGGGATTTAGAGCACAGCACAGGGAATATAGTCAATGGCATTATAAGAGCTCTGTAAGGCATCATATGGGAAGTAGACCTGTTGGGGTTATTACTATATGAGGTTTGTAAATGTCTAAGCGTTGCGTTCTTTTATACATGTGACACTAATAAAAAACAAAACTGAAAATAAACAAGGAATTCAGGAAATTCAGTTAGAAATTATGGAGGGCTCACTATAGACTCAGCACTGTCAGGATCAGCAAAGCCCACACAATGAAGACCCAGCACTTATGATGTCTGTAGTGCACTAGGTTCCAGCCACCGCCTACTCAAGGACATGACTCTTGCGTTCTCCCAGCTTTTTACCATCATCCCAGGGATCGCTGCCCACATTGGAACTCTCAATAAAGATTCAGAAGCGTGCTGGATTGGTGGAAAATGCAATTTATTACAAAAAGAGACTGCAGCATTCCACAAAATAGTGTGATACGTGGATGAGAATGATGATATCTAATTTCTGTGAGTTAAAATAAAGGGGGTATTATAATTGTTTTACAAAGGAGGAGACAGAGAGAGGCTATAAGGGATATTTAGATATCTATTTTTGGCATTATGTTGGTCACAGTTATCTTCTTTTCTAATACAGAGTAATTGTTCATCAGGATGTGAGGAAAACTATTGTTCAGCAAATTGCCAATCCTTTCCCCCCAGTCTCCGTGGGTGCTTATGTATACCATCCTCTCCTGCTGCACTTGACTTTGGACTCTGCCACCTGGATTGCTTTAGTCAGTGGGATGCCAGTAGATGTGAACGAAGGCTTGAAATGAAATGTGCTTGCACTTTTGGGCTTGCTCCCTTGAGGTCCTGTCTTTCACCGTGAGAAGAGCATGCTGTGGATACTGGAATCTGAGAAAGATGAGAGACACGGAGCAGGCCCGGACCCAGCCTGCAGCGAGGAGCCAGGCCCAGCTGAGCCTTGCCCACATCAGCTGCATCTACTCATATTGCTGCAAGCCCCTGAAATGGCCAGGTTCTTTGTGAAGTACCGTTTTATTGGTAATAATAAATTACTACATACTTTTGTAAAGAGCAAAATAATGATGGGTGACACAGGATAGCACACACTGGTTTTGTACTACATAGACTGGAAACAGAATCAAAATGGAGGCTGAGTGGTTTGAAGAAATGGCATGGGACTAGAAATCAGAAGTTCTGGATGGTGGTTTATTTTAATAATAATAGCTAATCTTTTTAAGTGCTCACTATATGGCAGACATTTTTTAGCCATTTTATAAATTCGTTTAAGCTTCATAGCAACTCTTTGAGGTATGTTTATTATTATTCTGACCTTAGAGATGAGGACATGGAGGCACAGAGAGATTAAGAAACTAAGTGAAGTCTCACAGCTACTGAGTGGCGGAACTAAGATTGGGACGAGGCAGGCAAGTGTAGTGGATGCTGTCATTGACACCCAGATGCCCTGTTCACAGCTGAGACACTCATGTCTCCACCTGCCATGAGACTTGGCTCCTGATGGCTGGTAGCTGAGCCCCTCCCTGGGAATTGCCCTTGATCAAAGGGAGCGACATCACCCAAGGCTCTGTCCTGTCTGGGTGGTAGCACATCCAATGTCTGGTCAACATGTGGTCAAAAGTGTTGGCAGTAGAAGAGAGTCACCCCTCTCCCACATGGTCTACAGGAAACACTCATGCTTACTTAATTACCCTGCCTGGATCAATTCTGGGGTGTCAGGCTGTCCCTGAAGTAGCCCTCTATTTTTTCTGTGCAGGTCACTTTCGCTGTCCACCTTTTGACTTAGGCATAGTTCCCCGTTCTCCCATAACTAGAAGGAACACATATCAAGTTCTCTAAGTGGTCCTCCTGAAGCCTTCAAACCTAGGTTTGAACTGAGGGAAGAGCTTCAGTCCTTCCCATTGAGGGTGAGAGTCGCAGCATACCCATAGTTTTTTCCGAAGAAATTAGTTGAGGGTCCCCTCTGCGTCGACACACTCTTAACTCTTTGAAATTGCCACATCATTATGGTCTATCTTATACTTTCTTAGTATCTAGTATCTTGCTGCCTCAATCGAAACTTCTAAGTTAACATCTTATTATACGCATGTACCCTTTCCTTTGTCTGCTTTGCACCTAAAGCATTTCCCAATCCATTACAAAACTCCCCTCTGCCAACAAATACAATTATTACTCTATTTTTTTCCAGTTGCCTTTGAGGTAAAACTCTGTCAAAAGCTTGTTGAAAATTTAACTTGTTAGAAGTTATCTTGCATAGCACCTGGCAGGTAGTGAGTACTCAATAAATGTTTGTTTTCTTTGATACTTATTAACATTGGATGAAGGGTATTTCTGAAAAGTTAGCTGCAGTGTGGAATCTAAAACCATGTCAATAAACTTTTCATACTTTGCCACAGTAAAATCTATTTTGCACTGTGAATGAAGCTTTTACCCAGGGACAGTTTTGTTACATCATGCATTGGCCATTTAGAAACTATTGATTCACTGAGTTATGCAGAAATTCCCAATGTTAGCACATTTCATTATTCCATGTAAAGAAAACAATCACATACATTGATATAACCACCAATCTTACCAAATAAGTCTTGAGCCAATGATGAATACAAATAAATACAATAATGAGGACAAATTTTCCAAATTCTAGCTTTTGCTTAAAAGTGGAAACTTTATCATTGGCAACAAATACTATTAGTGATTTCCTTGAATTGACAGGCTCACTGTTTTGTTTTGTTTTTTGAGAAACTGTCTTCCAAATTTCCAGGTCTGAAAAACCACAAGTCCCTTAGTAGTTCTGTCATGTAAAAATTGGCATCTGTGAAAAATAAGGTGTCTAGTTCAGCTTGCAGCAGACAGGTTCACAGGGCTTTCCCCAGGGACAACTATGGCTCTTCGATTTTTATTTGTTCTGTATGTGTCTTTCCTATTTTGCCACACGGAATATTAAAAAGATGTGCACTTGAGTTGAAATTTCACAAAATTAACAATTTTGACAGTGTCAAGGACAGTCTTAAGTGAAACTGGCTTTAAAAACAATTGCAAGTGCTAGGTGGCAAAGAATATGACTATTTACTGTCATGTCTTTGATTCATGATAAGGTGTCAGATATTTTAGCCCCCATTGCTTTTGTACCATCCCTGGAACTCTCAACACAGTGAAAAAGGCAAATAATCTATTAATATTATAAAAATAGTTTTGACCTTGTGGACTTCCTAGTCTTATACACCCCCCAGGGATCTACAGATCACACTTTGAGAATTGCTGATCTAGAACATTGTCTCTATTAAAAATTTTTTTATTTTTTATTTTCATAAGACTGACATTTTGACAAATTCAGGGAACCTCTGTTAAATAATGTCTTATAATTTGGATTCTCTGTGTTTCCTCATGCTTAGAATTGAGGTTAAATATTT
The DNA here is from genome assembly GCA_004027555.1 of Craseonycteris thonglongyai. NCBI lineage: Eukaryota > Metazoa > Chordata > Mammalia > Chiroptera > Craseonycteridae > Craseonycteris > Craseonycteris thonglongyai. The sequence continues at coordinate 3,842 of PVKE010041202.1, read as the reverse complement.
TTGGCAAGAATACTACACAAGTGATGTGTGATTCCTGTGCTATTAATATTTTACCAAGAAGTACTTACTGTGAATTTGTCCCATTATTCATGATTCTACATTTTAAAAAGAAATCCAATAAATTAATTTGGCAAGTGAGGACACTGAAAAAAATTTCAATTACAGTTGCAAGGCAATATTAGTTTTAGGAGTACAATGATTAGATATTTATATAATTTATGAAGTGATCACCCAATAAGTCTGGTACTCATCTGACACCATATGTGAGAATACTTTTTAAAGTGACTCCTGTCTTCTTTGAAGTCTCCATCAATATTTAAGCACTTCCTTGCTTTCTGGTAAACAATATTCAAGATTTACTTTTTAATTTCCCTGGACCAGTCTTGAAATCAACTATTGGTCTAAGGAGCTTTGGTGTCTTTTAGTGGACATGATATTGAGAAATCAAGATCTGGGCACTATTAGTACTCATTGCTACTAGGGTGTCATTGTTTTTAGGTCCTTTTAGTAGGCAGAGCTAATTATATAAATACTTAAAAAAATGATCAATTCAGAATTACTCATACACGCAACAAGATGGATAAATAAAAAAACAATTATATTGCATAAAAGAAGCTTTCAACGGGGATGCCGGGATAGCTCAGTGCTTTTCTCACAACTGTGAGGTCCAGGGATCGAATACTGGCCCTGGCCCCAGCCCGTGCAAACCCATATGCTGAACTGCGGCACAACTGGTAACAGCTAGGATGGCAGTGAAGGTTCTCGCCTCTCATGCAGGAGGCCCCCAGTTTGGTTCCTGCCCCATATGGCCCCACATGCACCTGTGTGGAATGAAACTATGTGAAGACTAATGACATACATCTATGGAGACTGTTCTGGGCCTTCCCTCCTCTCAATCTGTTTTTCTCTCTCTCACCTTCTCTTAAACAATAAAATAAATCTTTTCTAAAAGGCTTCAAAAAAAGATCTATAGAGCACAACCAGAAGCCTGGAGTTCAAACTGCCCAGCTGAGCCCAACCCACCTTCAGATTTGTGAATGAGAAATGAAACGATGATTTTTGCAAACCATTGAGATTTGGGAGTTTGTTGTGCAGAGTTTTGTGGCCAGAACCTGAGAAATAAGAAAGAAAACTGAGAGAACGTGTGGTTTTAGAAGTTAATGAAGTACTTCAAGAAAGGTAGCGGTGAACTGACTCAAATAAGTGCTTGTAAATCTATTACATTCGTAGACTGGAAATAGACTTTGAATTTATCAGCTTGAGTAATGGTGAACTTCACAAAAACAGTATCAAGTAACAGGATGGATGGATGGAAATTCTGATTAGAGCAGATTTAAGAGAGAATGGGAAGTGAGGAATTGGAAGCAATGAATTTAGAAAAATCTTTTCATGAGTTTTGGTGAAAAGAAATAGAGCCGTAACTGGCAGGGGAAGGGGGCTGCAAAGAGTTTTGTTTTAAATTTAGGATGGGAGGAATAGCAGTGTGTTTGTGTGTCAATGGGGCAATCTGAAAGACAGCAGTAAGTGATGGTGATGATGGCAGAGGTGATGGGGAAATTACTGGAGTGATGTCCTGGAGAAGCATGGACTCTAATGCTCAGACTTCAGAAGGGCAGACTCTAATAAGCCTCTGTCTGCCTCATCATCTCCCACGGTGCTGAGTTCTCCATAAACTGTAGTTAAATTTACTAGAGCTGAACAGATTTTCAAGAAGGCTGGTGAAGAGCAGTATGTTCCTAACATTGGTAGGCCTGAAATTCAGCTGATGGTTTCTCCTCCAAATCTGATGCTTGCCTCCTGCCTGATAAATATTCAGATCAGCACTTTCCTCCTTAACTCCATTTGGATACATCTATGAAGAAGTGTCTAATTTCATCCAAATATGGGAATAAAAGAAAAAAAAAAAGATGGGCCAGTAGCTGTAGTTTATAATCCATTAAATTGCAGTGGGACACATGCCAAACTGTTAGGGTTCTTTAGTTCAATCAAATTCATTTCTGTCAAGTGGAATTCTTATTTCTCTGCAGAATATCCTTTTTCCCCCTCAATAAAAACAAGTACCAGCATCCTTCAGCTCCCTAAAGACAATCTGAAATCACTGTGCTCTGTACCTGTTATTTCCCACACACGTTGCAGTAGCAGTCTTAGGAAAGCCTCATGGCATCCTACAGAGATTTCTGTAGTGCTCACCATGCACAAGACACTGTGCGAGTCCTCCAGGAACCACGTCTTCAAGGAGAGGGCGATGTAGCTTACTTCTTATCACCGCTAGAGCCAGAGTCCCAGTAGAAATGTAACACACGCTGCTGACATGACTACGGTACCTTCTACCCAATGATTGCACGGTGTGGGCCAAAGCTGAAGGAGGGCAGCCAGATGCACAACAAACTAGAAGTGAAAAGCAGGACACCCCATTAAGTTTAAAGTTCAGACAAAGAATGATCAAATTTTAGGATAGTATGTCCCAAATATTGCAGGTTGCTGGAAGATCCAATTAGCTGCCTCTTGGTAGCATCCCCCCCACTGGCTGACCCCTGGAGGATTTGCCCAGGTGGAAATATCTCACTCTTTCAAGAATAAGTGCTCTGTCTCCATAGCATCCAAGCTACATTTAAAGGCTGAGAAATGGAATTAGATCCCAAGGTTGGAAAGTGTAGAGAATGGTATATATGAAACCTGAAGTGAAACAAAGCTTAAATGGATGACAGTAGTTCCTCACCCTGTTCCCTCCCCTCATTGCCCTTCACATCTTCTGCCACAGAAATGCAAATCTCAGCACCACACGTGCCACCCTGAATTCAGAGTGAGGGAAAGCTTCATAAATTGTGCCCTGGCTTATGTGAAAGCAAAGCCTCCATCACTTTTTCTTCTTTTCCAGCATTGTCCCCACAAGAAGTGCTGCCAGTGTAAGTGTTGTGTAGGTGGGGAGACTGATTCCTGGTGCTCCCTGGCCCCCCATCTTCCCAGAATCCTCTGCCTCATCAGCTTGGTTTAATTCTTAAGAGCTCAGCTGAGCTGCTGGAGGTATTGGAGTATCTGACAAAGATGACAAGCCAAAATGAGAGAAACTAAGCCTTTAAACATACACTGCAATGGTGTGTGGGTTGAGGGTCAGGGGGATCCGTGCAGCTTTCGCTGCTGAGGAAGCCCTTGAACAACAGTCTGCTGCCATTTCATGGGAGGTGGGGGGAGGGGCTGGGGAGAAGACAGGAGAGGTCTAGGAGTGGACAAGGATTGAGTACTGAGTGAGAGGAGGGAAACAGGACTGACGGAAGATAGTGAACCTTTGCTTTTATTAGATTGATCCAAAGTACTTTTCAGAGCTTATTGATGGGAGGATTTATCAAGTTCTCCTCTTGAAGAAAAAAGGACAGGCAGTAGGAGTGAGGCAGCAAGATTATTTATCAGTAAAGTCAGAAAGAAAGAAGGATAAATAGGAGAAATAGAAAAATAATATTTAAAGTAAATCTTTAGTTATGACATTTGAGTAAAACAGTTAAAAAAATTAAAGTTTTATTTATTTTTTGACAGAGAGAGAGAGAGAGAGAGATACAGAGACAGAGAGAGAACTGAACTGGGGGAACTCCCCAGTTCAGCATATGGGTCCGCACGGGCCGGGGCCGGGATTGGATCCTCAGTACCTGGCGCTGCAAAGTGAGCGCTTAACCCACTGAGCCATCCCGGCTTCCCCAACAATGAGAAAAATTAGCCAACCAAATGCCAATAGGTCTTTAGTTCACAAAATTAGTTTGTACTTGCTGTGTAATACACTTCCTAGTCCTATGATTCTATTTGTGATCCGTAAAATCACGGTGCCTCATTAATACACTTCTTTTTTCTTT